>PVJH01009321.1:0-79779 GCA_004026705.1 Nesogale talazaci | reverse complement strand
CAGGAGGGAGATGGAAGAAAATAGAGGAAAGAGCTAGAAGGCAAAGGGCACTTGCAGAGGTCTAATATAGGTATGTCCATACATAAATACAGCTATCTGTTATAAGGAGGGAATAAATTTAAGAACATATGTATAGGTCAAATGCTAAGGCAGCAGGTGTACCTTGGGCCCTCACCCTGGTGCTCCCTCAATGCAAGAACACTTTGTTCTATGAATCTGGTATTCCTCGAGGCTCACTGGCCCAACATGATCACTGAAGTAAAATGGGTGCATAAGCAATGTGGTGAAGAAAGACGATGGTGCTCAGCCATCAAAGGATATATCGCCTGGAGTCTTAAAAGCCTAAAGATAAACAAAAGACCATCCACTTAAGAGACCATACCCACACAGAAGAAGCACAACAGCCAGCATGGCCACACCATGGTGAAAGGTCTAGGCAGTAGACATCAAATTGGGGGCGGGGGGAGACACATATCAATGTGTGCATACATCCCCAAGGTGCCCATTCAGGAAATGTGGGAGCATAAGCAAGAGTGGTGAAGAAAGTTGATGGTGCTCATCGATCAAAAAATATAGGATCTGGGGTCTTAACCGCCTGAGCATAAACAAGCAGCCATCTATCTCAGGAGCAACAAAACCCACCATAAAAGAAGCTCACTTGCCTATGCAATCATGAGGTGCTGAAACAATCAGGCATCAGGCATCAAAGAACAAAAATCAAAATCATTGAACCAATTAACTCCCAATATCGCTGAAGACAAATGGATACAGAGGCTAAGAGAGTAAAAGAAAAGATGGTGCCCAGCTACCAAATGATTGAATGTCTAGAGTCTCAAAGACTTGAAGATAACTGAGTTGCCATTCAGCACAGAGACAGCAAAGTCTATAGGGAAGAAGCACACCAGCAAGTGTAATCAAGAGGGGCCAAAAGGAGCAGATATAGAGCATCAAAGAACAGGAATCACTTCACTACGAGTGAGGGGAGGAGCCGGGTGGGGACCTAAGGCCCACTGGGGGGCAATTGGTCACCCCTTTACAAGGGAGCCACGAAAAGTAGACAGACTAGTCAGGGTGCAGTCAGGCAGTGATGATGCATACAAGTTTCCTCTAGTTCCTGAGGTCTTCCTACCCTCCAACCATCATGATCCCAACTCTACCTTGCACATCTGGATGGACTGGAGAAGGTATACTAGTGGAGAGGGGAACTGGAGATATGGGGAAATCAGGACAGACGAGCCCCCTCAGGCCAGTGGTTAGATTGGAACTACTGGATGGGTGGAGAGAAGGTGGGGTAGAGAGACAGAACCAACTGCAAGGATCTACATATGACCTGTCTGGAGGATGGGCATGGGGGAGTGGGTTGAGGGAGGTATCAGGCTGGGTAAAATATGACAGAATAATAATAATTTATAAAGTATTGAGGGTTGATGGGGGAGGGAGAGCTGGGGAACAGGGGAGGGGTTGGAGGAACCGACACCAGGGGCTGGGGGAAAGGGCGGATGTTTGGAGAATGATGACGGCAGCGGACGTGCGAGGATGCTTGCCACAGTATGTTTATTTATGTATCGGAAAAATGATGTATGAGCCCTTAATAAAATGATTTTTAATTAAAAAAATTAAACGGAATTTCAAAGGAGATAGAAACACAATAGCAACATTAAAAAATCATAAACAAGAGAAGTTAACTAATTTGAAGACATGCCCCAGTAATCTTGCAGTTTGGCATTCATTTACCTATAGACAATTCGAGTAAATGGATCAGAATACAGAATTGGGAACAGAACATTCACATATAAGGTCTATGAGTTTTCAACAAGGTGACAAAGGCATTTCAGTCAAGATAATCTTTTAACTTTTGGAAGTGGAGTAATTGCATATCCACAAACAAAAATTGAAGCAAAACATATTGATGTATTTCTTAAACCAAATCTTAAAAACATAACCCCAAATGGGTTACAAATCTAATTTTCCTCATTTTTATACCCCCTCTCATTCCTCTCTCTCTCTCTCTCTCCGTTCCCATTTTTAATCCTGGTCTTTCCCTATAACAATGGCATTATTAAATATTTTTCTTTATTAGGTTGGCTATTTTGCTAGGCATAATATTCTCTAGTTTTGCCCATGTCTTGCAGTGTTTAAGAAAGTTACATTATTATACTGATGCAAAGTATGAATTTCATAAGATGAACGTGCCAGAGTTTGTTATCCATTCCACTGTAGTTGGGGTTTTTGTTTGACTCCGTGTTTGAGCTATTCTGGAAATTACTGAATAAACATAAGTGTTGCTCTCTTTGTTGTGTTGTATTCTTAATTTTTTTATATCTATCCAGTTGAGAGATTGCTTGGGCTACAGATGAAATCAGTTACAAATCTTATTTTTTTTAAAGAAGAAAAATTTGGTGACCTTGGTTATATGAAAAAATAAATAGAAAAATGATCCTACATAAAATTTATGAAGTCCCTTTGTTTCTAGTTCTTATCTGTACCAGTGTACATCCTTCGGTCCAGCCAGATTTGGACACAGGGAATCAGGACAGAATAATACCCCAGAAACAGTGGTTAGAAAGGCAATAATGGGAGTATGGAGGGAAGGTGGCATAGAAAGCGGGAACAAATTGCAAGGATCTACACATAAACTCCTCTCTGGGGGACAGACAATGGAGAAGTGGGTGAAGGAGACATCAGATGGTATGACATGACAAAACAGTAATAATTTATAAATTATCAAGGGTTCATGGGGGAGGGATATGAGGAAGAAATGGGGGGATGAAGAGTCAATACCAGGGGCTGAGGTAGAAAGCAAGTGTTTAGAGGAGGACGAGGGAAACAAATGTACAAAAGTGCTTGACATGTGTGGATTGTGATGAGTTGTAAGAAACCACAATAAAATGATTTAATAATACAAATATATAAAATTTGGCTCAAGCTATTCTATCAAAAGAATGAAAGATCATGTCATGGACTGAGGAAAACTAATCTCAAATCTGAGCAAAGAATTCTATCTAGAGTTCCTAACGCATTCTGAAGTTACAATAACCTATAAAACTAAGTACACAAAAAGCATAGGTAAAATTTTTGAGCAGGCATTTCAACTAAGAAGATACAGAGGCAGTAAATAATCACCAGAAGATCCTCAATTTCATCAACGATTGGGAAATACAAATGGAATCAAGTTATATATCACTGCACATCTATCGGAATATACTGTTATTGAGAGGTGCTGGTTCACAGCAACCCTAAATAGGATATCTGAACCTGTCAATCTTCCTGGAGAACAGCTTCATCTTTCTCCTTCTGAGTGGCTGGTGAGTTTGAATGAGAAGCAAGATAAGAAAAATAAATATCTGTAAGAGTATTCACATTTATTTGTCTTTTTCATTTCTTTGCAAGAAACATTGTTGAAACAAATTCTAACATTGAGACTTTCAGAGACTACCTCTGTTGTTGATTTTCGCACTGGCTAAAGAGGATGATATGTTTTTTTTTTTAATTTACCCTTGGGGATAATGAATCTCAGTGAGATGGCATGGCTGGAAAAAGTCCAGATTTTTCCTTGTTAAGATTTTCTACATTGCTATGCAAAATGGTATATGAGATTTGTGAGTGCCCAAGTAGTTTGGTAGCTTTCAATGTCACACTCATTAAAGATATTAACATTTTCTATATAACGTCATTGTTGCCATATTTCAGAATTTATGGAGCAAGGCAGTGCATTCTTAATTAATCTGAATTTTCTAAAGAAACGAAAGCAGTAACACATATCTATATATTATATCCATGTGCTTGCCATATTGGTCTATCTATGTATCACCTATCTATCATCTATCTATATATCTATCTATCTATCTCCCTATCTCAGAATGAATTTTATATCAAGAAACAATTTTATGTCAACAAAGGGGTCCAGCCCCATCCAACACAAGTCCATGTGTCACATGCCAACTGGAGACCCTCAAACTCACACCACTACTAGGACATGCAGCAGGAAGGTAAAGCTGGGAGATCCTGGACCACTGGGTGCAGAGTCATGTATATGTGAGCTCTACTATCAAATTGCACGATGCTGTCAGCTCCCAAACTCAGCAGGCCATTGTCACAATCCCTGGAGGCAAATGCAGAACCGGAGCAAGCAAGCAAGCAAAGAGCAAGAGAGCGTTCAGTTTTATTGCCACTCACATAAGGATCCCATCCTGAGGCTTCAACCTGATGGACAGGCTGGAATCCATTGCTGCTTCCCTGTCTATACCATAAAGTTGACATAAAATCTAACCATCGCACATCTCATGATTATTTCTTCTCTTTACCAGGCAATTGCTCACTTCATGTATTTGTTTCTAGCTCTTAGAACTTTAATTTTATCACCAAAGAATGACCTGAAAATATTAACTCTTAATCACTCTAAACCAATCGGATAATTTCATATGTTCTGCAAAAAATTCTCATGCAAGGACTTATTAAGAAATGTAAGGTGGCCTGGCCAATATTTCCTAATTCTGTAGCTAATATATATTACAGAGTCCTAAAACACCTCTAATAAGGTAATTCTCCATATTTGACTCTTTGCATCCATATACTCACACATTTTTCTCCTGGACATTGCATGACATTTTAATATGTGTGACTATCAAAAGATTAATTAGTCTTCATTAAACAAGTGCTATATTCTTCCATATGATTACAATAGACTCAAAGGTGAGAACATTATCATCTACTTTAAAGACTGTATAGAAGATACAGTTTAATAGAAATGTATTTCCAATGGAACCGTTATGTTTGTTAACGACTTATAGAAATTAAGCATCAGATGGTGTGTTGCATTAATATGACTAAGCATTTCAAATAAATGTGAATAAAAGCAACCTATTTCCATAAAATATATTTTGAATCTAAAATGTATTTCAAGCGAATTATTATCCCTTTAAATTTCCAGTTAATGTGATTTGAAGTCAAAGTAGATGTGTAATTCTGATTTATTTGAATGTATTTTATATAAATAAGAGCTTTATCCTGCAGAGTAGCAGGTAAAGGGATATAGTAAATTGAATTGATTTGTAGTTGAGTTTTCAGTTAAAGTTCTCTTCTTTCAGGCCTGATATCAAACAAGGGACATATTTTCCGAGTTAGGAGCTAAGCTGTTAAAGAAGATGAGTTGGATTTGTGACTATATGAGACTCCATGGTGATGCTATGCCTTTTTATTTAATCAGACTTTGTGACTCCACTGAATAGGCCTTTGGTTCCTTTGGAACATATCTGTAGTAAATACTATATTTTATTAATATAAAGTACTGTGGACATACAGAAACTGAACAAATAACTGTTATGTGACTTCTAATACAATGCCATACATTAATGTACCATAAAAATACCACACGTAGACTTATCCAGGTTATTGAGCTATAAAATATAACAAGTGAATCAAATATAACTAAGATACCAGAAATCACACAAATAAGTATGTTTATAGAAGCATTTTTTTTAGCTTTTGTGATGTAGTATTAGACTGAATTCCCCAGAGGAGAAGAAAAACCAGTGATACACACACACATTTAATAAATGTTAAGGATGTGGTTCACCCAGTTGTAGAAGCATGTTGAACTGTAAACTATTCCTTACTCATGTAACTGCCAAGGCAGATGAACCAGGAAGCAGGAGGACAGCAGAGTGGTGGAAACAAAGGTATTAGAATTCAAGTTTTGCAGGTCAGGCTCATGAATGAGTCCACGGTAGTAAGGAACTATGACAAGCTTCTGATAGCTCCTGAGGTCCACAAGCAATATGGCAGGTCATTGACTCAAATACAAAAAAGGTGGAGGTCCATGAGATAGGTGAGGCATCCAGATCAACAAGAAGATTCATACTTTCCTGGTTAAATAAGAATAGGCCACCTCACTCACCCAGACCCTACCAATACAGGATAGTTCCTTTCAATCATATTAGGGCTATAACCTTAGGAAGAGACTGCACTTCCCACCAATCCTTTTACAAATGTTGTGTTGTGCACAACAGATTCAATCATAAAGTTGATTATGCTTTTAGTTTACATCAGAAGGAATTACCAAACCCCATAAGTGGAAAGCTACTGAAGAACTTGGCCCAGTCAGGATGATGCAAAAACAACAACAACAACAACAACAAACTATCACACTTGTCTTGAGCACCTTATGAAAATTCCAGAGATAAAGTTTACATATCAGTTGGATTATGTGCCAGGGCAGCCACATTTCAGTTTCTAAGCTTCACACAGTAACTAGGCAAGGTTTTTACATAACCATGACACACTCTATGAGCCAGACCATCTTCTAACTAATTTATTTCAATGGGCATTCACACATATCAATAGAAAATTAAAAAACAAAAAAGCAGGTAAGACTTACCAGCAAAAGTAAGGGAGAGGGAAGATTTCTGTTCTATTGCAATCGTCCAAAATTCTTCTCTAAGCTCTTAGCTGGATTTTTATACAATTTTTTGGGGTGGGCTTATGTCACACCATGGGTGTTCAGTCCAATAAAGGGTGTAATCTCCAGGACTTAGTCTGATAGTCTTGGTTTCTCGCCAGTTTCCATTTTGTTGTTCACTTCTTTATTCTTTTGTTTGTTTGTTTGGGGGGCATCACCGCCTTCTGGTGGTCGTGGGAGCTACTCAGTGCTGCTTCTGAGAGCCGGCACTTGTTTGAACTGCCAAGCTCACGGGCCGCAGTCCCACACTCAACCACTTATGCCACTGGGGCTCAGCCCTACTTCATTATTCTTGGTGGCCTCTTGTCATACTTTTTTATTGTTCATGGTCACTCCATTTTGTTTGTTCTACTCAACACTATAAATTTCTTTCTCAGAATTTTAAATTTCATGCATAAATGTTCAAAAATAATGAGAAGCCATTATATGTCATTTATAATTAACTTATAAAATATAAAGTCCAAGTTATAATAGCATTATTATGATTATGATTAACTTTAGGATCACTTTAGTGGGAACTCTTACAGTATTTTTAATAATCCATGCATCATTTGGATCAAGCATATCTGTACATTTGTTGGCATCTAAACATTTACTTTCTATTTGAGCTCTTGGTATCAGCCCCTCCTTTCCCCTTTCTCCCACCCTCCTGCCCTCATGACACCTTAATAAAATATAATTTATTATTGTGTTCATATCTTACACAATTAGGTGTCTCCCTTCCCCTACATCTTCTCTTGTTTGTCCTGGGCTGGGGGTAGGAAGTGTGGGGGAAATGTAGTTATGAGTCAGTTATTATGATCTATTCCCCCTTCCTCACCTCCAATCTCTATCTTTCCTCTAACTTCCTAGTATTGCTACTCCCATTTCTGTTTCTGGATTCTGTGTGTCATGAACTCTTATCTCTTATCTGTACCTGTGTATACTTTGCAGTATAATATGCAGTGAAAGGCAGGACTAGTGTCATGATAGTGAGGAGTGAAGAAGCCTCAAAGAACCAGAGGATTATTGTGTGTTTCACCAGTGCTATACTGCACCTAGTTGACTCATCCCTTTCTGGTGACCTTTCTGTTAGGGATATCTCATTCAGAAGGGATTTGGGTATCTCCTCTAATCCCACTTGTTCTCAAAAATATGGCTAATTTTTTTGTTTGATTTTGGTTTTCTGAAGCCTTTTACCTGAGACTGTCAAAGTTTCATGCTTACAAAAGCTGGCATGCTTCTTCTATATGGGCTGGTTGCTTTACTATATAGCTACTTGTTTAACTTCAATTTTGGGGGGGAGGGGCATCACTGCCCCCGGGTGGTGGCAGTAGGAGGCCCAGTCTTCCTCCTGGAGAGTGCTGCTGGATTTGAACCTCCAACCCAGTGGACCTCAGTCCCGCGCACAACCACTATGCCACCAGGGTTCAGCCCTAACTTCAAATTTTTAAGACCTCAGGTGATTTCTGTTTTCATAGCTGTGCATCATCCACTTCCTTCACCACATTTGCGTATGTACTTATTTTGTCTTCAGGGATAGTGTCAGGAGGCCGAGCATCACAGAATGCCAGGTTGTTAGAAAAAAGTGTTCTTGCATTGATATACGACTTGAGCAGAGCCCCACTACTTTAGTGCATTGCCATATAAATATATGTGTGTAGGCCAATTCCTCTCTTCTTATTAATTAATGTACTGATATATGTACCCACCTATGTCTATATCTCTATTCATAGCTTTGCTTCATAGATCTTTGCTCTGTTTCCTTTTACTTTCCTCCTGCCCCAACATTTTGCTAGCCCTTCTTCGGCGTCTTAGTAATTTCTCTGAGCTAGATTGCTGTTGCTCCCACATGCCAGCATTTCTATGTCCTCCTCATTGCTGATTTGAAGTCACTCATTTTTCCCGTCTATGGAGCAGCTTGCTAACCACTCCCATCCCCTGCTTCCTCCTACTCCCAAGTCCTTCCAGAACTCTTGGTCCTCTTGCTTTCTTCTTGAGTTTGCTTCCCATGTCTATCATATAGAGCTAGGCAATACTAAGAAAAGCAGAAACAAAACAAAACATAGCATAACAAGAAAAAAAGGGGAAAAAAAGATAATACCTCAGAAAAAGTGACCCCCCAAAACCCACATTATTCCTGGTCTACCTGCTGATCTTTCTATCTTCCCACTGGTCCTGGGGGAATTACGGGAAGCACACCTAGCATGAAATCTATTTTTGGGGCTCCTCAGGTTCTTTGTGTCTTTGCCTTGTTCTCGATGCTGATCTGTCGTATTCCCTTCTTCACTCACACCTCTGTGTGAGGTCCCCACCATGTGTCCCCACTGTTGTCCGCTATTGAGGCACATTCCAGTTCCAGGACTCGTGCCTGGAATTGTTGGTCCTACAGTCGTCTCTGTGTCTCATCAGATCTCGTTAGGAGCATCCTTTTCTGGACTTGGTGCTGCTGATTTGGGGTCTTGACTTTCACTCTCTTTTTATTTCTAGGTTTGCTTCCATGGGGGCATCTCATGCCACCACTTCTGCTCAACATGTAGATGGAATATGGCACTTTGCAGCACATGCTTCTAGGAAGGAGTCAGTTTGGTTCTGATTGGAGGCAGCCCTATAGCCCATTCTGTTCATCAGTTGCTCCATGTTGTTTTGTTGCCCTCAAGTTTTGATGCACTGTGGGGTCTGCATGCAACTTCCCATTCAGTGGAAACATAGCCAATACTCTCCCCTGGGTGGATTAGTTCTCTGCTACACCAGTGCAATCGCCTCACTCTGCTCCCCCCTCTCCCTAACACCCTCTCCTCTTCTATCTGTTGGAATATCATGTACATATTTAGGTTTGGTCTGCCCTCTCCCCAACTGCCTGTACCTCAAGGCATATAGTGTAAGATAAGTGGCTTTTCATCTATATCTACTGTGCTCATTATGCATAACTCAGGGGGCTTATATTAACTCAGCAGTCATAGACTGCTTTCACGTGGAATAATTTCCTCCAACTCTCCCCGTGAGACAATGTGCTTCACATGATCATTAGGGCTTTTAAGGATGTGTAGTACTCCATTGTGTCTATGTCCAGAGTTTACTATCCCATTTATTTGTTGATGGAAATTTAGGTTGTTTCAAATTCTTTGTAATTGTGAATTGTGCCACGATAAACATTGGAGCACCAACAATGGGTTGTGGTCTATTTATTACTTCTGGCATATGCCCAGTAGAGGGGTAGTTGGGTCATAGGGTAGCTCAATTTCCATTTACCTTAAATATTTCCAGTTTGATTTCCACAGAGGGTGTATGCATCTTCATGACCACCTATCTCACCATGTTTCCTCCAAAATTTGCTGCTATCTGAATTTCTAAGTTGGGCTATCTTCAAGGGTGTTGGATGGTATCTTGTAATTTTGTTAATTTCCATTTCTCTGCTGGCTAATGATCTAAAGCATTTTCTCGTGTTCATTGGCCACTCGGGTCTCCTCACTGGTGACATTTCTGTGTCTTTTGCCCACTTCCTTAGATAGATACATCTTTTCTTCTTTTTGCAGGCTATGAGGATATTGCAGATTTTAGTAACAAGCCCTTTGTTTGTTGTGTCATTGTTAAAAATTCTCTCAGTTTGTGGGTTCTCTTGTTTCTCCCCTGATGAAATCTTTCAAAGCACACAGGTGCTTTATCCTTAGTATAACCCACTTGTCAATTTCAGGTTCAGTTGCAAGTGTACCCTTTCCTATTGCAGTTAGACAATGTGGTCCTTGAGCCAAGGTTCTGAGTATTGTTCTGATTCCTTCATAAAAGGTCATGATAGTTTGGGGTTTCACTTCTAAGGCTGTTATACACCCAGAGATTTTTTTCTTGTCCATGGAGTGAGGCAGCAGCTTCTTACATTTTTCTACATGTGGCTATTCATTATTTCCATCACCCATGGTTAAAGTGCATACCAACCTCCTATTTGATGCTTTGGGGACCCTTGTCAATGATGAGTTATCTATGTGCTAATGGTTTTATTTCTGGTGTGACAATCATGTGCTTATATTAGTTTCATGATTGAGATGTAGGGGTGGAGTCTAGCCTGTTAATCTGGAGATAGCCATTGAAGAGCCAATGAGGCCTCCGTGTGGGCATGGCTTTCTCCTGAGACTTCTGGGAAATCTCGTGATATTTTCCTCATGGAGATGAGAAGCTACCTCCCTCGTTGTTGGGAGTTAGTCTCAGAGAAAAATAATCACGGACGAGACAAGATGGCTGTGTCTGAGCTGCTGCAGGAGTCGGAGCAGAAGCTACACGACCTTGCCCTGATGGAACCAGACCTCTGAAGCTGGAAAGACTTTGAGTGGACCGCTGCCAGAGATAAGTTGCTTCTGCCACCATGGAATGGGCCCTGAGCTCTGGAAGCGAGGAGCCGTGGGGAGAGCCTTGCTGGTGCCGGGACTCTGCACCCACTGGCCTTTGACTTCGTTAGTTGGAAGGAGACTTTATGGACTGATATCGGGTATATGGGTTAATATCAGATTTATGACTTTGAACTGGACTGGGCTGGGATGCTTTCTCAATGTCCCATTCCTCTTGTATGTAGTAAACCTTTTCCTTATATCCATGTGTGAGTCTATAAATTTATTCCTCTAGTTTACCTGGACTAACAGATATGGGTTTCCTGTTCTTTGCTATTGGTCTGTGTATATGCCATTATACCAATTCCGTGTTGTTTTGACTACTGTGTAGTAGGTGTTAAAGTCAGGTAAAGCAAGCCCTCTAGCTTTGCCCTTCTTCTTGAAGAGTTCTTTGATAATTCTGGGCTTTATCCCTCTCCATATGAAATTGGTGGTAATTTTTTTTCCCAATTCTTTGAAGAAGGTTGTTTTCAATCAGGATAAGTTTAAACTTCTACAATGCCTTGGGTAAGATCGATATCTTTATTACATTGAGTCTTCTGATTCATGAGCCTGGGATATTCTCCCATTTATGGAAGTAGCTTTTGCTTTCCCATTTTTTTCCTTGCTTAAGTTTTTTGATGTTTTAATTAAATATATCCCTAAGTATTTCAATTTGTTCTTATTTACTGTGAAGCATATTTTATCTCCTCTTCCATTGTCTTTTCTGAAGGATATAGCAAAGCTATAGACTTCTATTTGTTGATTTTATATCCTGCCACTCTTCCATATTTCTCTATCGTTGTCAGTACTCCTCTTGTGGAGCTTTTGGGATTTCAATGTATAGAATCTTAACATCTGCAAATGGTGATAATTTCATCCCATTTTCTTCTAGTTGTTTGCCTTTAATATCCTTAAACTCCCTTATTTGGTTAGCAAGAATCTCCCGTATGATGTTGAATAGAAGCGGAGACAAAGGTCATCCTTGTCTGGTACCCTTTTTCAGTGGTTTTTTTTCATACTTTCTCTGTTGACTATGAGGTTGGCGGTTGATTTTTTATAAATAACTAATTTCAACTTACGGACTTTTCCTTCTATTGATATCATGTTGAGTATCTTAATTAGGAATGAGTGATGGATGTTGTCAAATGCTCTTTCTGTGACTTTCAATTATGTCAAGTGATTCTGATCCTTTTTCTTATGGAATGTGGTGAATAATATTGATGGTTTTTCACATGTTAAACCATCCCTGAATTCCTCAAATGAATCCTATCTGATCATGATGGATGATATTTCTTATTATAATTTTGTATTCTATTGGCCAATATTTTGTTAAGGATTTTCACATCTATATTCATTAGAGAAATTAGTCTGTAGCTTTTTATTCCTGTGGAACCCTAGCCATGTTTGTATTTCAAAATTATACTGGCTTTGCAGAATTTGTTTGGGAGTTTGCCAACTTTTTCTTTGCTCTGGGAATAATATGTTGAGGATCAGTGCCAGATCTTCCCAGAATACCTGTCTTTGCTAGTATTGTCCTGTGAAGTTGTCTGGCCTCTGGAGTTATTTTTGTTGATACTTTCTTAATAACCATATCAATGTCATTATTTCATGTAAGTCTGTTGAGGTTCTTGACATCTATCTGCAATAATCTAGGGAGGGATTGTACTTCCAAGTATTTTTCCACGTCTTTCACATTGTTTGATTTATCAGAGTATATACATTCACAGTACTTTGTGATTATCCTTTCAATCTTGTTTGCAAAAAGTGTGATTTCCCATTTCATTCTTCATTCTGGCTATTGATTTTTTTGCTCCTTCCTTTCGTTAGTTAGGCTTGACAGTCGACTGTCGATTCTGCTGTTTCTTTCAAAGAATCAGCATTTAACTGATTAAGCATTCATTTTTTTTGCATCAATTTCTTGCCTCCCCACTCATTTAACTCTGCCCTGACTTTTATTACTTGTTTCCTTTTGTTATTGGTGAGGTTATTCTGTTGACTCTGTTGTAGTGCTGGCGATTTTGTGATTGCATATCAGTCATAAAGCTCTCTTCATTTTTCATATATGCATTTATTTCTATCAATCTTCCTATGAAAACTGCTTTAGCAGTTTAGTTTAAAAGCAGTTTAGCTTTTAGTAAGTTGTATTCTCATTCTCATTAGTTTCTAGAAAATTCCTAATTCCTCTCAAATCTGGCCAAGTACCTACCCATGTCTCAGAAGATTGCTCATCTTCCAAACGTTTGCCCTTATTTTTCTGATTTTTTTTTTCTTTCAATTGATCTCCAGCTTGATGGAATGGTGATAAAAAATAGAGATATCTGAGAAATCTCTAGTTCTTTGAATTTTCTCAAACTTGACTTTTGTCCCAGCATGTGGTCTATTTTTGAAAATGAGCCATGTGCACTTGGAAAGAGTGTGGGCTTTTGTTTTTGTTTTGCATTTTGATTGAAAGATCTTTAACAGCTATCTGGTTCATTGACCGAAGAGTAGTGTTTAGCTCTGTAGCCTCCTTGCTGTACTTCTTTGGCATTGATTTGTCTTTTGTTGACAGAGATGTGCTAAGGGCACTTATTATGATTGTTTAATCTGTGACTTGTTTTTTCCTCTTTTGAATCGTTTGATAAATATTGTCGATCTCTCAGGCACATATCTATTTATTAAGCTCACTGATTCCAGATCTTGTGATCCTTTAAGCATTATACAATGATCCTCTCTGTCTCTTGTTATGGTTTGTACCTTGAGGGCAACATTTTTGGAGATAAGTATCACAACTTATCTTTTTTAAACTTGACTTTTGCCTGTTATATTTACTGTCAGCCTTTTATACTTAGTATACTTTTTTCCTGAGAGTTTAAGATGTGTCTCTTGCAGGAAACAGATTGATTGTTTACATTTATTGAGCCAGTATACTAACCTTTGTCTTGTAATGGACAAATTTAACCCATTGACATGCAGTTATTATAGAGTTATTATCACCAGCTGTGGATATGTTGCTATCAGCTCATACTTTTTGTGTTCTGTATTTTCCTATTTCCCTTCATATCAGTGTCTCTGTTTGTGTGTGGGGCTTCATTCTTTCCTTCTTGACCCTCTGAGGCCAAGTTATCTTGGTAATTGTTATCAGCAGATTGGCTTCTGGGTAGAGTTGGGTTATGTGGTGTTCTCTTCCTTGAACTGGATGGATGTTGTTCTTCTGACCATAGTGAGTCAGCAAGAACTTTCTGCAGAGATGGGTGTCTTAAGGTATATTCTTTGAGTTTTTCCTTGTCCTGAAAGGCTTTTTCCTCACTGTCTAACTTAATTGGCAGTTTGGCAGGGTAGAGGTTTCTTCGGATGGTGTTTTGGGTTTTTTTTTTTTTTGTCCTTTCAGTTTTCAGAAGATGTTACTCCAATCTTTTCTCCTTTCAGTATCTACTATCAGTATCTACTGATTTTCTCCTATCAGTATCTACTGATAGGTCTGAGTATATTTTTACCTGCTTACCATTATATGGGACTGTCTTTTTTTCTCTTGCTTCTCTGAAATTTTGCTCTTTTTACTTATAGTTAGATAATTTAATTGTTACAGGCAGCCTTGGTGACTTCTTCCTGGATTTTAGGTTAATTTGTGTCCTTTCTGCTTCCTGTCTGAGTGCCTGATGTCATTCATTAAGGTGAGCAAATTTGTTTCCCGAAATTCCCTTGATAATTTAGCTGTCAACTCCATTGTGTCTTGTTTTGGTAGACAAATTATTCAACTACTGCTCCTCTTCATATCATCTTTCATTAATCTCAGGATTTCTTCTATTCCTTAGATTATCGTATTAGACTACCTTTCTCATTTGTTGAAGTCTGATTGATTGTTCTTGAGATTGCTGGGAGGATTCTCTGGCTTGTCTAATTTGTTGGTGAGGTCCATGATCTTGTGTTTTGCTTATGTTACCTCATCCATTAGTTTTTGCATTTGTCATTGGTGAATGAGCTTCATCTCCATCCTGAACTTCATCTGCTCTGACGGACTTTATCTCCTCTATCATTGTCTCCTTATTCTGTGTTGTTTCCCTCATCTCCTATATTATTTCAAGCAGCATTCTGAAGATTTTTGCTTTGTGACAGATCCATGCCTATTACATTTAAGAGTATAGTATGTTTTACGCCTTCCTCCACTGTTGTGTTCTTTTTCTTTTATGCTTGTTGAAAGTGTTATGGTATGTTTCTAGTTGCATGTCTCTTTTTAAGAACTGGGTGCAATGTTTCTTGAAGACAAAGAGATTCTGGGCTCATTCTCTTTATTACTGGTATGACTGTTTTTCAAGGATTAGCTGTAGCCTACTATTGTTTTGAATTAGACTGCTCTGTAGGCAGTGTGCCATGGTGACCTAGTTTCCAGTGGTATTGGGAGGTCCTGAGTCGGAGCTTAGGCAGAGTGTAGGAATGCCAATGGCTACTTGGGGCAAGATTGCAGTGTGGACACAGGCATGGTCACAATTGCATCACCATAATTTGTAGCCTTTTAAAATACACTGTGGACGCAAAGCTGATAGAGCCAGTTTTCCTTGGGCTGTGGCTACCAGCACTTGCTGGCTTTTCCCTCTTTGTTTTATTGGGATCTGACATCATGCTCTGGAGGGCAGCACTCTGGCTACCTTGCTCTTTTAAGGTTTCTGCGAATGGACAGAATCCTGTAGGCTTACATCTGTAGCCTTCTATTATAGGTAACTCTCCCAGTGGTTCTTCAATTACTTCAAATTATTGTCTAATTATCTAACATTGTCCATGCTGGCAGATGTTGATCTTGGATGAGACTGAAAGGGGATGGCTAATGTAATCACTCCAAACCTGGCTGGAGAGGGCAGAAGCAAAACTCGTGACTGCAAACACAGGGTGGCTGACAGTGCAGGGAAATCCAGGGTGTGTTCTTGTGGCTAGCTCTTGGAGGCTTTCTATGAGCCTGGGATTATATGACCACTTTTAGATAGCAGCGTGGGAAATTACTGCTCTATTTGGGTCTAAAGTTCAGTGTGGCTGACCCTGTCTTGCTAGGCCTGGGAAGGGGTTAGAAGAACCTGCTGGCAGATACAGTCAACTTAGAGTATTTCAGTGAGTTCTCAAATTCCTCAGTGGTTTAAAATCAAAGTGGAAAGTTTGATCTAGATTCTAGTACACTGAATCTATTTATAGCACCCAGTCTTCCACTATTGGACTCCTTACTTCTAAATTTTCCAGTCTAACAACAGGAGTGCCAGGCAGATGTTTGTATTTGGATGTCATCTTCACTATTTCTCAAGCTATATTTTAGTTACTGCCAGAAAACTTTATTTCTCCAGAAATTAATAACTTTTGAGATTACTGTTCTCTAATCTAATACATGTGATTGACTGACATAAATTTAAACTCAAGTGCACTAGTAATTTCTGAAATAATATTTTTTTCTATGTTTAAAAAGTATCAAGTAAGTTTTGACAGTATTTAAAGCTATCTTTTGCTAATAGGAAACAATGTTTATGCGTTTATCTTTTTATTAATTTTATATTGGACACTACCAGTTTTTCAAACTAATATTAGACATTGTCAAGGGTAAAAAGAAAATTTATCTGTAATGTATTAGTACTTTAATTCCAACAAATTTATTTATCTTCTCAAGTATGTCCTTTAATTACCTGGCTCTGACTCAAAGTGGTCTGATGTACAACTTCACGAAACATTGCTCTGTATTTTGCTATCCTCACAGTTGTCATGTTTGAATCCATTGTTGGAGCCATTGCGTCAACATAATTCCTAGCAATTAAGAAAGATCATGGCACTACCAGTGCCATTGTTTTTTAAGCAATTGCAGGTTTAGCAATCAATAGAGTTAGCTACAAACAGGATTAAGGAATCCTGGTGGCACAGTGGTTATATAAGGTGTTGCTAATTGCAAGGGATTCAATATGAATTCATCAGTCTCTGTGTGAGAAAGATGAGATTTTCTACTTTCTTCAAGAGTTCTAGTCTTGGAAAACCTCAGAGGCCATTCTGTGCTGTTCAATAGGGCTGCTACAAGTCAGAATTAATTAGTTGGCAGTGAGTTTGAGAAAAAATATGAATTGGAATTTGAAATCTTTTAAAGCTAATACTGCAACTAGCATCATAGAAATATAATTCTTCCTTTATCTGCCTCTCCCATCCCAAGGGATATTAAGGTTCATTTTAGATACTTAAAGAAATGATAGTTTCTCATTGAAAAATATTACTTAGCTTTAAAAAATCATACATAAGATTATAATTCTTAGAAAACTCCAAACCAAACTTAATGACATCAAACCAATGCTGACAAAGCGATCCTGTAGGACAGGGCAGACCTGCTCCTGTGTTTCCTAGACAGTAATTCTTTATGAGAGGAGAAGCCCTGTCTATCTTCCTCTGAGAAACTGGAAGTTTTCAAGGCTGCCCTTGCAGTTAGCAGCCTGTGTTATTATGGGTTGACTAGAGAAACAAATTCATTGACATTCATACATAAGAGAGAACTTTATATCAAATTTCAATTGTATATTAAAATAGCATGTCATCAGAGTTAAATTCCATAAGTCCAATATTAGTCCCTATATCCAATAAGAGTCTGAAAATTCTTCTTCAGACTCACACAAGACATGCAATGACACTAAATGCAAAAAGATGACAGTATATTGGGTGGAAAGTTTTGTAGATCCAGTAATTCTGAAAGCAACTAGCTAAGTGATCTCAATGCTGGCATGGGTCTCCACATGACTCTTCCAGTTCCAGGGCTCTAGTTTCATTAGCATATCTTCATGTGTCTTGTCAATAGGAATGTCTCACAAGAAGATGAAGGAAAGAGTGTATCTGACCTCCAGTGAGCAATTTATGTCAATTGAGCCTCCAGATGAAGTGTTCAAGTTATGACCTGAATGATTGGGTAGATCACCGTTCACAAATTGACAGACTATATAACTGCTAAACACCACCCCTGTCCATCGAACACTTTTACACACTCTTTAATCATATACCGTTTTTAAACATATCGTTTTTAAACAAAATAATAACAAAAATTATCTCTGTTCCTAACTGCAGCTTCAATATGTGACAAACTTATTTAAACAAAGTAATCCATAAGTGAACAGCATAACAATATTATTTGCTTAAAAATTGCAGTTATGGAACACCTACAACATAAGCTTATGTACATATTTCCCACTTAAGAAAGTTTGTAAGACAGACACTTCATGCCTGTGTTAGTCCAGGTAGACAAGAGGAACAAATGTATAGACATGCATATGGATATAAAGGAATGATTTATATACAAAAGAAAGGGAACAGTGGGAAAGCATCCCAACCCAGTCCAGTTCAAAGTCATAAGTCCAATATTAGCCCATATGCCTGATACCCGTCTACCATGTCTCCTTCCAACTCACAAAGTCACTCGTCAGTAGTTGCAAAATCCCAGTGCTGGCTGGGGTCTCCCCATGGCTCCTCGCTTCCAGGCCTCAGGGTCCATCAACAGCATCCAGTGGTGGCAGAAACAACTCATTGCTGGCAGAGGTCTCCATGTGGCCTTTCCAGCTTCAGAGGTCTGGATCCATCAGGGCCAAGCCATGTGGCTTCTCCGGCTCCTCAGACACTGTCATCTTGTCTTGTCCACGATTAATCATCTCTGAGACTAACTGCCAACAACTGGGGAAGATAGCTTCTCATCTTCATGAGAGAAATATTGTGAGATTTCACAGATGTATCAGGAGAAAGCCATGCCCACACAGAGGCCTCATTGGCTACTCAATGGCTATCTCCAGATTAACAGGCTAGACTCCACCCCTACATTTCAATCATAAAATTAACATAAGCACATAACTTCCACAATGCCTTTATGTGACAAATTTTGGTATCCAATTTCTATACTGCCCACTTATAGCAACACAGTGCTCTGAGAAGACAGTCATATTCTTTGATGTGAAGAATCATTCCAGTCTGACCCTTTAGACACCCACTTCCACAAGAATCTAAGCCTGCACACAGACTCCCTTTAGCAGTTCAGTCCTAGAGAGGAGAGTTCCTTCCATGTTCCCAATTTTCTAACCTCAGGCACAAACCACTGGTTCAAAATTCAGAAAGCCAAAGAGTTCCTTTTTCTTCAATGTGTCAACAGCCCCCTAGGCAAGTCTTTTCGTCATCTAATGTCCTGAGCCCCATACAAGACGATGGGTGGGGCTTATCTTTTCAGAGCCATTTTTGCAGACATGTTATACCATTTAAAGATTCAAATTGGTGCCTGAAACAATTACTTACAAACTCTTTATTTATATTTTCCAATAGTCATTTTTATCAATCATTATATCAATAATGATTGATCCTAAACTTAAGTGACCAGATTTTAAGCGGGACACCATTGACCTGGGGGGGGGGGTGTTCTTGATTAAAATTTTGGTCTATATAGAGCAACAAAAATTTTCATAGAATGCAAAAATAGTATTGTAATGTATTTATTTTAATTTTATAACACTGTGGGACATTGTTAAATTGTTAAAAAGCAGGACATCTGGTCACCTTATCCTAAACTCAGTTCTTAAAACAGTCAAGTTCTATCCTTATCTATCTTATTGCAGTCCTAATTTAAACTTTTCCATTGGTTCAAAAAAGGCCTTAGGTCTCTGATTGAATTAAGTCAGTAACAGGCTTTCTGTCAGTCATTTTGATCTTCTGTCAGCTATTTTCATTAAATAGCATGGCTTCTATGAAATTCAAGGGCCAATTTCAAACCTGAGCTCAAAATGAACATAAACCACATTCATTTTCACCATTTCAAGGAGGGCTAGCCAAAGACAACAACCCAAGAAAATAATCAAAATTTTAACCTCCCACCTTCTTTCCAGAAAACAACACAGTAATCCGTATGGCCATATGTTATCTATGACTAGCCAAAGAAGAAGAACTACCTTGAGGCAGAGGTCAGACAAGCATCCAATCTCTTCCCTTATGATTTGGTTCCTAGTACCCCATCCTCGTATGTTAGTCTCAGTGGACTCGAGAAACAAATTCGTAGATACTCATATGTGTATAAGAGAGAAGAGTATATCAAAAAGCAGTTGTATATAGAGAGAACATCCCATCCCAGTTCAGTTCAAGGCCAAAAGTCTAATATTAACACATATGTCTAATACTAGTCTATAAATTCCTCTGCAAAGTAACACAGCGCATGCAATGTTGCACAATGCAGGACAATCACAGGTCATTGGGTGGAAAGTATTGTGGATCCAGCAGTGGTGGAGGCATCTCATTCCTGGCATGGGTCTCTGCATGACTCCTCCAGTTCCAGGGCTCTGGTTCCATCAGCATAGCTCCAGGTATTTTGCCAACAGGAATGCCCCTCAGAAAGACAAAGCAGAGAGTGTATTTCACCTTTAGTGAGCTATTTATATACATCGAGCCTCCAAATGTGGTTATCAAGCTGTGACTTAATTGACAGGAGAGACTCTATGCCTTCACAAGATGACAGTTTATGTACTGCCACACGGCCCAGCCTGTAACCTCTACACCACCATTTAACAAACCAAAGCAGCAAGCTCCCTGCTATGAAATCAATGCTGACATATAACAACCCTCTGTGAGTTTCCAAGACTGCAACTGTTTACAGGAATAGAAAACCCAGAACTGCAGGTGGTTTTAAATTGCAGGCCTTGTGGACCACAGACCAATACATATAATTCATATACAAATATCTCTTTAATCAGAAAATGGTAAGCTCAATAGTTTTCAAAAAACTTTACAGAAACATGTCTGTATTTTATTTTTCTGCTGCAGAGTGGAAAAGTCACACCAACAGCTAATAAATTGTTAAAATTGTTTATGAGCTAACATCTATAGGGAATTATCAAAATAATTATATGAATTTGATGAAATAGTAAGTGAATAAATGGTGATGACATGGTTTGGGAGAAGAAGGTGATGTAAAAGTAATTTCTTTTTGATGCTAAGACCTAAGTCCTTTTCTTAATTTCCATCAAATTTACTATCCAATGCCTATATCATGCTACATCAATAGCCTGAAAGAAATCAAGTAAGTTGGTGTTATGGTCATTTTTCTAACACTTCACTCTTTGTAATTGAAATTTGGAAAGGAGTTTCTCCTGTGAATGTGATGTTGATTTGAAAGGGAGATTTTCTTGAGGTCCATACATAGATTATGAACATTGTACTCATGTTTAAATATTTCAATGTAGGAGAGAGAACACTAAGTCTGTTGTCACTGTTAGATCACGAGATCATTGAGGACTTCAATCAAGTGCCAACCCCTGTGAAAAATAGTGCAAAGTACCAGGGTTGCATAACTTCTAACTACAGAGAGAAAGATAAGACAATCAAGCAATGTGCTAGTCTGAGAAGACTAGAGGAGCAAATTCATAAACATGCATATGTAGATAAGAGAAAATTAATTATTAATACTAATTGTACATTAAGAAAATATCCCAACCCGGTCCAGTCTAAGGTCATAAGTTCAATATTAGTCCATATGTCCAATGCCAATCTATAAGTTCTCTTAAGACTCACAAGACACATGCAACGATGCCAAATGCAGAATGAACACAAGCCAGCGGATAGAAAATTTTTGGATCCAGTAGTGGTGTAAGCATCTTAGCGCTGGAAAGAATTTCTGTGTGGCTTCTCCACTTACAAGTTTCTGGCTGCATCAGGGGTAGGTTCATGTGGATTTTTCTCAGGGATGTCTCCCAGAGAATCAGTCTTGTCAGTCGAGTGTCTCCAAGGAATGAATTGAGAGAGTTAGTGTCTCCTGCCTCCAAGAAGGAATTGCTACGTTTCCCATAATTCTCAGAAGAATGCCATGCTCACACATTGTTTTCATTGGCTATCTCAGATTTACAGGCTAGAGTCCACTCTTTTCTCAAATTGAAAACAGATCAGTTCACTGAACACAGAACACAGAACACCCCTTGTCAATGTGATACTTTCACACAACTCTGTAACCATATGTAATTTTCAAACAAGCAATAATACAATCCTATCTGTATCTAGCAGTATAAAGTTAAATGCATACAGTTTAACATGTGCCACCTTTATTTAGACATAAGAGTCTATAATTTAACAAAACAAAAAAATCATATGTCTAACAATTGTACTTAGCTAATACTCACACCTTAATTCTATAATCCTATGAATATATATTCCCTCACCTATGAAAATTTGTAAATCAACTACTTTGTGCCTTTTCCCCCAACCCTCCTACCCACTCACCACTATTTTGGGTGTCCAATTTCTATATTGTTCACCTACATCAACCCAGTGCTCTGATGCAACAATCATATTTTTCAATGTGAAGAATCTTTATTCCAGTTGGAATCTTGTGAAGTCAGCATCCATAAGCAAAATAAAATCAAAACAGGCTATCCTTAAAGTTTGCAGCAACATATACCAGTTCATAGGCTCAAATAACTTCTCTTCATCTGGTTGGGTTCTTGTCTACTAAATGTGGGTTGACTCACTTTGCCTAATAAAGGTTTCCATTGGCCACCTTTCCTTTAGACCATGGCCCTATCACAAATTCTCAGCAACCCTAGGTCCCTTATGCTATGTCATGAACTTCAGACCAGTCAATCCGCCCTTCTCGTCTCTATTTATTGTGAACCAAGTGCATGGGTGTCAGGGGCCAAACTCAACCCATCTCTTTATTGTTGCATTTCCCCCACTTCCACTCAACAAATAGACTCAGGTGTTCACCTAGCAAGCACTTCAACCTGCCAGAGGCAGAATTACTCCTTCTTCAATCTGGCTATTAGGCAGATCACTTGAAATGTAAATATTCTGAATATTCCAAAACACTGGGTGGCACAGTAATCGTTTCAGAGACTTCTTTGCATGTGTGTCCTAAACCCATCTAGAGATCAAATTAATGGCTTGGGGCAAATGGGTTTATAAGATCTGTATTTTCGTATTTGCCCAAATCATTTCTGTACATCCCTATATCTACAATATTAAGCATAAAAGTCAGTATAAACAACACATAATCAGATACTAAACTCAATCCTTAAAACAGTCAAGTTCAATTCTTATTTAGCTTATGTAAATTCTTACCTAAGCTATTCCATTTATACAAAAATATGGGGCTAGACTTCTGAGAGCATCTAAACAGATTCATACTTTCTGTCAGCCATTCTTCTTAAGCAACCTGGTTTTGGAGAAATTCAAATGGTGAATTCTACCTTGCAGCTCAAAATATACATTAACAACATCCATTTTATACATGAATAGCAGCATTTCACACAGGAATAACCAAAGAAAACATCCAAACAAAGTAATCAAATTTTTAACTTCCCATATACTTTGCAGAGAACAACTCATAAAGTGTAAGGATATATCTAACTCCTAGCTAGCCAAAGAAGAAACACGACTGTGAGGCAGAAGTCAAACAAATATGTACTCTCCATTTTTATGATTTGTTTCTCCAGCACATCACTCCCAAGATACAAATGTGTAGAGAAACAAATTCATAAACATGTGATAGAGTTTGTATATAAAGTTTAATTGTACATTAAGCAATCATTCCAACCCAGTCATGTCCCAGGTCATAAGTCCGGTATTAGTCCATGTGTCCAATGCCAATCTACATGTCCTCATCAGATTCACAAAACACATGCACGGATGCCAAATGCAGAATAACCACAGCCAGTGAGTAGGAAGTCTTTGGATCCAGTGGTGGTATAAGCATCTCAGCGCTGGCAGGAGTCTACACGTGACTTCTCCAGGTTCAGGTTTCTGGCTACATAAGGGGTAGGTTCATGTAGCTTTTCCTCAGGGATGTCTCCCAGAGAACCAGCCTTGTCAGTCAAGTGTCTCCAAGGTAGTGAACCAAGAAAGAAACAGTGTGTGTCTCCTGCTTCCAAAAAGTAGTTACCACCTTTCCATAATTCTCACAAGAAGACCATGCCCATACAGAGGTCTGATTGGCTATCTCCAGATTCACAGGCTAGAGTCTGCCTCTACACTTTTAATCCTGGAATTGACACCAGATTAGGTCACTGCCACAAGCAGAAACTGTAGGGATGAGTTGATCATAGGGAAAAAAATAACTTTAAGAAAGCCAAAAAGCTACAAGAAACAGAAATTATCATTGAGATAATTTATTAATGCCTACAAAGAGTTCTTCCATGGTATTCATGTGGCAGCAACATGTGAATTACTAAGCAATGTTAGATGTTATAGCATAGAGTTCCTGTTTGTATTTGGCTTCATACTGTAGTTATTGATAAAGTTATTCTTTATATTCATTCTTTCACTGTACATATACAATAAAATGATGTTGTCATTTAATCACTGCTGATTTAACAGGACTGCATGTTATTCTCATCCTCCCCATTATTGCTGCTATTAGATATTGTCAAGCTGTTTCCAACTCATAGTGACACTTTGTACCGCAGAATGAAAGACACTGCTAAGTCCCATACCACGCTCACAGTTTTGAGTATGTTTTCAACTACTGAACTCATTGTTTCAACTACTCTTCCAATGTATCTTGTCAAGGGTCTCCCTCCTTTTGCTCCCCCTCTATTTTACCAATAACGATGCCCTTCTCGAAGGACTAGTTTTCCCCAGTGACATGCCCAAAATACTTGAAAAAAGCCTCATCATCTTTGCCTCTAAGAAATATTCTGGTTGTATTTCTTCTGAGACAGATTTTTATTGTTGTTGTTTTTTTGGTAGCCAATGGTTCTTTCAATATTTTTCACCAGCACAGTATTTAAATTGCATTGTTTCTTCTTCAGACTTTCTTATGTATTGGCCAACTTTCACGTATATAAGAGGTTATTGAAAATGCCATGGCTTGGAGAAGGTGCAACTTAATCCTCAAAGTGGCATCCATGTTTTGAAAAAAAATTAAATATCTTGTAAATCAGGTTTACCCAAAGAAATGTGTCATTTGGTCGCTTGACTGCGGCTGTGAAGAGACTTGAGTGTAGTCATAATTTGTGTTGTTAATAAGAAAAGAATATATTTCCAAAGATTTGGTCATTGATTTTGCAGGATTTTATAGATCTCCAGAGTAATTTCTATTATCAAGGTCATATTTCCAATTTTCTTAACTTTATTATTCTTATAACCAGTAAGAATACCTCTTTATTTCATGTCTAATTATGTTCAATGTATGCAATATGCTAACATTATTCAATTTCCTTTACATTGGTATTAGTATTAGATACGTAAATTGAATAGTATTCATAGTAACTGGCTTTTCATGGATATGATTCTATCACTGACTACTTTGTCCTTTAGTACAGATCTTTAAATGTTCTTTTTGCTAGTTAATATGCAGTTTCACCCTAATTGTTCATTCCTGGCCTAGGAGACCATATGCTTTTCAAAATAAGAACAGCAAGTTCTCATTTCAGCTCATTTTATTTCAGCTCTTTTATGCCTAGGATATCCCTCTTTAAGAAGTTTATTTTATTTTTTGACAACCTCCAATATTTCTAGATTCACACATCATAATTCTACATTTTAATTATTATTGGAACCTTGAATCTCATTCCCCTTATTTTCAGTTTTCCCACACCATGAAATGGTGGTTCTGTGTTTTTTACTGCATGCACATTAAGGCTGAGTCTAAGATGAGGAAGCAGATTTTTCCCATTTGTATATGAATGTCTTCCAATCCAAACTGTTCATATGCTGACACTGTAATAGATAATGTTCTGATGCTTATCTTAAGAATTTCTCTAGTCTATTTTTAAGGCCTATTTCCTAGTCTACCTTGATTTGAAAGCTTATTTGAAGGCTGTAAATCTGCTACTCTTTGTTATACCAGTGACATAACTTCCAGCATCATAGCAACACAACTCATTGACAGACTAGCGGTGGTATTTCTAATTTAATTTTAATGAGAAATGTATTACTAAAATGGTTAATACATATTAAACAAACATATTTAAGTGAATTATGTCTAGCAGTTATACCCTGTCCTACAGGGTCATCACATGTAGGAATCAACTGAGCGTCTGTGAGTTTGGTTCTGGTTTAACTATAGAAAACAAACTCAATAATTTCACTCACAACTTTCTAGGACAAAAGATCAGATGACTCAATTGGTAATAACTTTGTCCTGTAACTCAAAATTATTTAAAATCTTCAGCTGTGGACTCATATTGTCTAAAGTGAGTTACTGTCTCAGATCAATTATGATAAGCAATTGACTCTTTGCTCATACTTGTAGAAAGATTAAATTAAATTTGACCACCGTAGCTGGTAGCTGCTAAGAAGCCCTCATGGCATAATGGGTTTTGCCTTAGGTTGCTATCCATAAGCTCAATCGTTTGAACCCAACTGACTCTCTGTGGAGTGAGATCAGTTTTCTGCCTCAAACAAATTTACAGTTCCAGAAACTCACAGGAGCAGTTCTCCACTGTCCAACTGTGTCACTATGAATTGAAATTGACTTGATGGGAGTGAGACCATAGATGACTAAAAACAAAACAAAACAAGAAAACCTGTGATATGACACAACTATGCTCCATGAATACGGGAAGGGCTCGCAGAACATGCTGATGAAGATCAAGACTGAAACCAACATTTTGGACTACAACTCAATATAAAGAAAACTCCTCACAATGGACCTAATAGATAGCATTATAACTGGGGAGAACATTGAAATTATAAGGATTTCATCTTATTTGTATTCACAGTTAACAGTCCTGGAAATAGTAATGAAGACAAAACATCTTTTAGCGTATTGATGAACAACAACAATGAAAGATGTAACGTCTGGGGTCCTAAGTGGAAGGAGGATGTTTCAAGAATGATTATGGCCACAATTGTGCAAGTGTGAACTGCGCTCAATTGAAGTATGAATTGATCATGATGAGTTGATGATCCCCCAATAAAATGATTTTTTGAAGAAGTATCGATGAACAAAGGTGCCACTTTGAAAATCCTAAAAGTGTGTCTGACCCAAATCATAGTATTTTCTATCACCTTATATGGGAATGAAAAGAAAGATGGATAAAGAATTGACACATTTGAATTATGTTACTGAGAAAGAACACAGAAAATATCGGGCTGCCTGAAGGAAAAAGAACTCTTGTATTGGAAGCAAAGTCAGAATCTGACTTAACAGCAATGAAACAAGACATTGTCTCATGTACATGGAGCATGTTTTCAGAAGAGAACAATCCATGGAAATGGCATCATGATTTGTCCATTTAAAAGGGCAGTAAAAAGATGATGACTCTTAAGGAGATGAACTGACTCAGTGGCTATAATAATGAGATCTCAACAATTATGAGAATGTACCAAATGATAACAGTGTTTTGCTAACATTTCTATGAGTCAGAAGAGTGGACTCTTCGGCACCTAACAGACCCCATAAGTAATAAACTAATTTATACTTTTTGAGTAGAGCCCCTGGAGCAAATGCGAATTGCACTTGAGTGCAAACTGTAAGCTTTGATGTTTGAGTCAATCTGGGGAGTCAGTGCCTCAGAATAAATATTTGATGATCTCTTTCAAAATCTGAACCATTGAAAGATCTATCGAAAAGCTTTTACTTGGACAAACAAGGTATCTCCAAGAGTGGGGATTTATAACAAATCACAATCTACAAGTAGGATAACTAACAGTCATGTTAGCCATTTTAAGAGCATTAAATTAATTAAAATATTATATAGTGTTTAAGGTATTTGATGCATAATATTTTATGGGTGGGTTTTAGTAACTGTGTGCATTTTTAATGTACACTGCTCTGATAATTTATTTGTTTTATGCCACTTTTTTGTCTGTAACGGAGTATAGATTAAGTGGAGAACTAGAAAACGGCAGCCAGATGGGCATTCGGTGGAGTTCCGTGGAGTTTGGTGAGTGATTTGGGGGCCACATAGAGGTAGCAAGTCTGTCTGACGATTCCCCAAACAACTCAGAGCACTCTCTGAACCAGAAGCTGAAATTTATTTTTCTAAGCTGAAATTTATTCTTTTATGGTAAATCATCATAATGTTTTTATGTCAGGGCCTGTCTTTGCACTTGAAATTACTAAAATAATTTCCTCTTTTACTTTTATTCACACATCTTAATGTTGGATGACATGGATAGACAGGTTATGTATAACTATTCTGATGATCAAAAATGTAGTGCATAGCTCTGTAAAAATTTCTGTTTTATCTTTCTATATTCCCTGAAGTGAAATGCTTGAGGTGATAAAGTATAGTGAGAAGGAAAGAAAGTTGGTAATCATAGGAACTCAGGAGAGATAGCAAAGTTCACACTTCTCCACCTTCATTTTCTAGCACTTTAGCCTGAACTGTTAATTGTTCTTACAGCTTAATTCCTTGGTTCCAGTAATAAAAGTAATATATACTCCAAGGAACTTTTATAACTAAATGCATACAATAGGCAAGATTTTAATTTTCCCCAGAATTTGACAATAAAAATGGATCCAAATTTATACAATTCACCTTTTCTCACTCTAATAATACTTGAAAAACATTTATTTCTCCAAGAGACAGAGGGAAAAGATGAGAAATCTATGTGTAACTCTTCTGAAAGCAGTATCATACAAAGAGAAATGGGAGATTCCTTCCAAAATAAACTGCAAACTTTTCTGACTTAAAAATTTGTTTAAAGAACAGCTTTGATTTTTATCAATTGCAGTCCTTTTTATTATCATTAAAAAAGTGGTTTCTACTTACTTCACCTCCATAAGCAATGATAATTAAGACCTATTTTCCTAGTGCTGCTATCAGTTAGAATTAAGTAACTGGCATTGAGCTTGGCTTTTTCTTTTTCTTTGCTTTTCTTTCTTTTCCTTTTTTTTTTTTAAGAAAACCCCCCCGAGTAGGGGGTTAAGTGCCTGGTTCTCAAGCAATAGCTTGTAATTTCAAGCCCATCAAGAACTTCAGATGAGCAAGACGTGGAAGTGTGTTTCTGTAAGGATTTACAGTGTGGGCACCAACATAGGACAGTCCTACTAAGTTCTATGGATCACTGAATCATAATGTACCCTCTTGTTTCATTTTCTTTACTTTATCAGGAAAGCAAACCATTTTCAGCTCTTCACTGTTTTAAGTTCACAGAATGCTAAAAGCAGGGCCCTGTCCAGATAAGAGGTGCTGATGGAGAAAGTTTTAGGAGTGACTAGGAAGAAAAATTAAGGGCACTGCTGCAAATTATATAACAGAAGCCTAGAATACAAGCATGCACATTTTCATATTTAGCACTTCTCAGAAAGGAGTTTTTATAATAGGATCTACTTTATATTTAGACCTGTATCATCTTTGGTTGCTTTGCCTGATTCCAATCCTCTGTGGTTATTCTATAAATAATAGTGACATTAAAGCTTTAATATCTTTTTGTAGAGGTCAATGCTCATTGTGTACAAAGATGTTGCTGGAAACACTTCATCCTTTCTTGAACTATCACTGCGACTATTTTCAGTACTCCCTTACCTTGCCACTTTTGCAATAAGAAGCAAAAGAGAAAGGGAATAATGTGATTTCTGTCAACCCAAACTCTGTATTTTTTGCACATTCGAACACCCAGAGTTAGTGTAACATCCATGATATAGTAGTTACTCAATAAATATTTGTTATAGTACTATTATGATTATGCATTGGTCAACTTAAGATAGTTGTCTTCTTACCATAGATTAATCATAATACCATTTTCTTTGGATTTAGGAATTTCTTTCATTCATTTTAAACTCAACTGATAGCTAATATCTTCTTTGCCTAAATGATAAATATCTACAAACTATGACAATTTAATACATTTGTGAATATTTTGCAACTCTGAGACTCTGTTAGACAACATCTAAGAGCTATATTATTCATTAGTAAAATTTATGGAGCTTTAGCTCTGTTACAGTAATTAAAATGATCAGTCATGTATGATCTTACTTGAAAACCAAAATGTGATCAGCCCATGACAAAGATGTTCACATTTCTCTTCAGCCCCTCAATGTAGCTGTTTGTTGATACCAAGATCCATTCAATTAAGAAACAGTGAAATGTTCATTGATGGAGAGCAAAGTTATTGATTGACCTCCAGTCTGTTTGTTATGAAAATTATCTCAAAACTTTCCCACTATTCCCGTGTGAAAAAGTGAACTTCTGGACAACTTGATCCTTGTGGCCTGCTTATATGGAATCAACATAATGTTTAAGAAACCATATCTTCTTTTATTTCAAACATGAAGGTTAGAAAAAAGTCCTGCATGTCTCTCTTTCAACAATATCACTTTACTTAAGGCTTTTGAATAAGTCATTTTATAGACACGTGCTGTTTATATAAACATTACTTATGGAATTACTAAAATGTGAAATTAATACAAACCAATAGGAAATTACCATATCTATTCCTAACAAGGATCAAAAGTATAGATAATTAAAGATAAAGTGAGATAATTTTGGAGAATGAATTGGGAGATGCTAGCACCATATTTCAAAATGTGTTTAAGTATGACATATTTGTTATATTCCTGGGTTATTCTATTTTTTCTTATATATTTATGATGACTACTAAACTTTCTTTCAAGAAAAGTGCCTCATATTTTTATTTGTAGTATAGCTGAGCCTAAATATCAAATGAAATATTTTGTTGAGGTTTTATGAATTTTTATTGACTTATAGCCCAAACAATTAGACAGACTAGGCAATACATTGAAGCAATTCAGATAGAGAAAATCAATTATTTTAATGTACTTTGTGCTTTTTTGATATAAATAAACCTTAGTCTTACAGTATCTAAAACATATATAATATGGTTTTACTGAGGGCATATCTTATAGTTCAGTGATGGGCAAATGATTTCTGTTAGGACAAGGTAGTAAATAGTTTCTTTTCAGGATATATTTCCCCTGTTGAGACTATTCAATTTACCTGTATAGCTTGAAGACAAGTATATTTTATGTCCCCCAATAAGTGATTGACTGGTTTTGACTGTGGGTAGGAGTTTCAGTTGAAAACAGATTCCATTATTGTGGTCAGGTGATGTAAAGTCTGTGTAGACACACACCCATCTATGTACAATGGAAGAAACAAGATCCTGGATTATATTCAAAATAGTAATATTCGAGTCCATTGTTGCAGCTTCTGTGGCAATCCATCTTGTCAAGGGCAATCCATCTTGTCTTTTCTGCTGCCCCTTGGATTTATCGAGGACGATGTCCTTTTCCCAGGGCGGCTCTCTCCCGATAACATACCCAAAAAACATGAAACAAAATCTTACCATCCTAGCATCTTAAAATATGAGTAAGGACACATTAATATGCATGGACAGGAAGCTAGATTTTTTCAACCTAAAAGCCAAGTATGAAGTACATATTTTTATATTATTTTATCCTAATTTGTTTTTTGTCTCTTGACTAAGAAAAAATGGTGGTTCTAAAACACTGGATTACTATGATTTCATTGGGCTATATGGTTTCATCACCACATTTTCTCCACATTGACAAAATATTTATATATTTAACATTATTTGTTAAAAATTCTTAAAACAAAATTAAATATAATGAAAATAGTGGATCAAAATCTCCATTTTTGCTAGAATACAGAAATAGATCTGTCTTATGAGAAATTACAATTTATGGTTAAAGATGTTTTTGCTCTTTAGCCAATTATGGGAAGTATCCATTTTATTCTACTTCATAAAGATAGAATACTAACATCTTACATCCGGTTTACTTGTTTCATGGGAAATTTATTTTGAATTCAATGAAGATTAGCAGAGGAACTCCTTAGTTTTCCATGCCATAATTGATACACATTTTACTTCACTCATCACCATCCCTGCACAGCACTCTCACTCAGTCCCCTCTACTCAGCTTCACTCCTCTTGCTGTCCTCATTTTGCTGAAAGTTTCCCCTTGGGCAGATGCTGCTACTGTGTTTCAAATGGTTGATGGTTCTAGTGTGTGCACACCACACTATTGGTATTTTCCCTTATGATAGTCTCCAGCTGATTTGACAAATGAGTCAGGGAGGCGATATTCTGATCCAAACCTCCAGGGTGTCTCACGGGTTTCACCATTAAGTCCATTCTCCTTTACTATTTTATCACCTTTTTCTTCCACTCTGTGAACAGACCTTTTAAATTGTCTTGCTTTATTTTATTTTTTGTGAGGTGCCATTGAGCCATTCCAGGCCCTTAAAGATCCTATGCAAAATAAACAAAACGCCACCTGGTCCTGCAGCCCCCTCCCAAGTCTTCCTTTGCTTGAAGGGATTGTGGCAGCTACCGGGTCAATTCGTTTCATCAAGGACCTTCCTCTGTTATGCCTCCTCTCTTCTTTCCCAACCACACTGCTGTTCTCCAGAAACTGGTCTCTGCTGACAACATGGTCCCCATAGACAAGACAGTCTGTCCTTGCCTCCCAGGAGCATTCTGGGTATGCTCCGTCCAAGACTGATTTGTATGTCTTTTTTGGAAGCCCATGGCACTTTTAATATTCTTTTCCAGGACAACCATTCAAATCCACCTTCTATTTTACTTATTCATCTAACATTCACATACATCTGAGATAATTCAAAATGCCCCGGCTTGGGTCAAGCACATCTTAGTCCCATAAGTGGCATTCTCGCGTTCTCACATTCTCAGGAGGCCTGATGCAGCAGATTGAACCAAGGCACTGAACCCTCTGACTGCTGTTTCCATGAACATTGCTTGTGGATTTGAGTAAGACTAAATCCTTGACAGCATCAATTTCTGTTTCATTTCTCATGTTTTTACCGATTTGCCAGCTTTAATGAATTTGCTGCTTTCTAGGTTGAGCTGCAAGTCATGCTTAAGGTTGTAGTTCTTGATCTTCATCCACAATTGCTTCAAGTTCTCCTCACTTTCAGCAAGGCTCATCTGCGTATCTCAGGCCATGAAAAAGTCTTCCCACAATTCTGATGCCACAATCTTCATTCATTTAGCCGAGCTTCATAGAATATTTTCTCAGAATAAAGCTTTAGAAATTATAGTGAGATGATGCAACACAGGTGCACCCCTGTCCTGATTTTTAGCCATGTATGATTCCTGTACTATAAACTTGGTCTATTCTGACAACTGTTCTATTGCTATAAATTTCCCATAAACACAATTAATTTTTCTGGAATTCCCATTCTCAAAATATACATGGCAAAAAATAAAAAAAATACATGGCTTGTTATAATCCACACAGTCAAATGCCTTGGCACAGTGAAGAAAACAGAAGCATATATATTTCTGATAGTCTTTGCTTTCAGGCAAGATCCATCTGACCAATGGTGTGTACCTTGTTCAAACTCTTCTGGATCCAGAATATCTGGCAGCTCACTGTCAACCGTTGCCACTGTTGTTGAATATTCCCCCAAATTTTACTTGGATGTGATGCCAGTGACACCATTCTATAGTCTGAGCATTCTGTTGGGTAACCTTTGTTTGGAATGGGTACAAATATGGTTGTCTGGTTGTTATCCAGTCAGTTGACCAAGACCCTATCATCCAAATTTCTTGTTATCCACCTCAAAATTCTTCCAGGGCCTCAGCAGCTTGTGGAAATATTTCCATTTGTATTCCATCAGTTCCTGGAGAATTTCTTTTTGGTTAATACTTTCAGGGAAGCTTGAACTCCTTTCAGTTCCAATGATTGTATACGCAAATTCCTGATGGATCGTCCTGAACTGGTTGAAGGCTAGCTTTGTTCAGAGAAGCTGGGAGTGCTTGACAGTCATTTTCTAGTTTTTCTGGTATTCGGGTTCTGGAGACTCTTGTTGCCATGCCCCATTAGGTCATTATTCCAATTTTTCCATTTTTCTTTGCAACTTTTAGCATTCTTCTTTCCTCCAGACTGAGAGAGGAAAACACTTGCACTTTTGAAGGTCAATCATGAGATTAAAGATTCCTAAGCACAGGGAGGATATTTTGAGAGTGATGATGGCAGCAAGTGTGCAAATGTGGCATGCATATAATTGATGCAAGTATGGATCATGAAGGAGTTGTACGAGTCCCCGATAAAGGGATTCAAAGAAAAAAGGAGGGGGAAAGAGGAGCTTATACCAAGGACTCAAGTAGAAAATATTTGGAAATGAATATGGCAACATGTGTACAAATATGCTTGATACAAATGATGTATGGAGTATTATAAGAACTGTAAGAGCCCCCAATAAAATTATTTATTTTATTTTATTTGGGGGGGGGCATTGTTGCCCTCTTCTGGTCGTGGGAGCTACCCAACGCTACTCTGAGAGGCGCCACTGGATTTGAACCGCCAAACCCACGGGCCACAGTCCAGAACTCAACCACTTGTGCCACCGGAGCTCAGCCCCCAATAATTTTTTTTAAATCCCAGTTATTGTTGGGATTAGAGTAGAATGCAGATGATTGTTTTGTGGCAATTACTCTTGGTGTCTTTTAAGACCATGGTCCTATGTCTTGAAACTTATGATTCACTACCTCAACTTGTTCAGTTATGGCTAAACAGTTTCTATAAACTTACCTCTTGCATGCTCTAACACATTTGTTGATATACTTTCAAAATAACCAGTAAGAATTCATGTGCAGATCACATTTGTATGAGTAGGTGTATAGTCATATTCTCTTTCCCACACTTTTTCAGATTGCAAATCTCTCCACTGTTCCTGATGAATTGTAAGACCCATTTTAAAATGTGATGGATTGTATTATATTATTCTGACCCCTGCCATTAATGTCACATTTGAATGGAAGGCTGGTGTACCCACAATACAGGAATACAAGTGCCATATGTCATTTCTGAAACAAAGTTTTCAAAAATTAAGCCATCAAATGTTTCTAACCTTGTTTTCTTCACTCTGAACTTTTCTTGTAAGAGAATCCTATATTCCAATTGGGATCTGCTCCTACATCCTCAGTTCCAGAGAACGGCTAAGAGCCATTGCTGATAAATGGGCACATATATTGAAACTAAAAATACAGTTGTGTTGTTGTGATTCACTAAAATTTGCCGAATGCTTGCTGTCACCATATAGCCCATGGGAAGTTCATATAAATTACTTATAGAAAGTCACTTATAGAAATTGGTTACTGTTGCATTAAAATTCTTAAACATTGGCACTGACTTCAAAGTCCTGCTGCAGATAACAAGGGCATATTTTAATCACTCAAAGGTTGTAAAAATGATGCTCCATATTTAATACTTTGAAGCAACTGATACAAAATAATTATAAAACACACAAACAAGTAAAAATAATGAAAATGGTGTTTAGACTTAAAGTAAAATGTCAATAAGTTGTTAAGTTGATTACACACTACTTGAACAGATACAAATTTTAAAAATAGGCTTCAGGAAAATAAAAGATAAATTTTCAGAGAATAAAGAGAAAATTTTAACTTCTTGGGTTTCAGGTTGCAAAAGGCAACTATTTTTCACATCCAACAAACAAGATTCAAAAGGGAAAATGTATTTCATGGCAAAAGGAGTTTGAAATAGTTTTAAGGCAATTGTTTGCCTACATATAGCACATCTGCACATTTTAATACTGTTTTAAGGTAAGGAGGGCTACACATAAACACAGTGAGACACTCTTGCTGTCTCTAATAAATGGATCTATTGGAAATTCATCTAAAATAATGATAAAGAAAATATTTTGGAAAATAATTTATGGATGTGCCATTTGGAAAATTCTAATAAGACACAAATAGATTAAAATAACATTTTAAGGGAATAGCATTTAGAAATAACTACTGACTTAAATTACACAGAGTGTGATCTGCTTGGGAGTCAGATTGTATTCTGACACTCAAACTTTCTATGACCTAAAAAAGAAGAGAAAAATTTTCGGTCCAGAATGTGGAATATTCTATATTTTTCTTATGCAGTCAAAAAGTATAACAGAAAGAATGGATTGTCGGGCAGAAGTGGACTTTGATTCTCATCCTTTGTGTAGCTGGAGAAGGTCATTGGAGCGGTCTCCCCTGACAAGGAATCCGCATCTGTACTATAGTTACGTCTAGATTGGTATTTCTCTTTTACTGTAAATACAACTGTCGAAGCTACCAAATGAATTTATAACCCTTAAGAAAAATTACCAATAGTAGGTCTCTTGAAAATTTAAGTTGACATGTACTTTTGTCAGGTGAAAAATCAAAGCAATTTAATGTCCAAATCACACTATGTGAAATTATTGTATTAAATCAAATAATAAAATCCTTGACTAATAAAATGTATTACATAAGCATGCATGGAATCAGATACTTGCATAATGATTGCTTAAAGACTGAAAGCAAAAAGGTAAATCTTAAGAGACATTTTGATTTTAAATTTATAACTTTTGCATGCAGGTAATTTTATTACATAGACCATGCACATGCAGGTACAGTGCTAGTCATTGACATCTAGGCTACATAAAAGTATTTTAACTTTTGTTCTATATATAATTATTTGAAGTTGCTCTATGAATTTGAATTATTGAATAATTAAACCTATTTAGCATTCAGAAGAAAGGTAATGCTGACTAGTTAATTGGTGTGTTCTATTTAAAGCTCTGCTAACTTCCCTCTTTAAATACTCACATAATATGATGCTTAAGCAACATAAAACCTTATTGTTATTTAATTTCAACAGTTAAACAAATATTTAGAGTGTATTCAAGAAATTGAAACACAAGAAAATAATCTGGACAAGTGCATAAATTAAACTTGAATAATATTTTCTATCACTTTTTCATATTTCTATATAATTTTGGATATGGAATTTCATCAGAGTTCATCAGGTATTTGAAAGCAAACAAAAAGATCTTTATGCTATTATAAGGGTAACTTTTAAAAAATCTTATAAGGAACCTGTAGATATACTGCCTCCTACAGTTTTTGTACAGGCACAACTGGTATTTTGTCAGGATAATTCAGTCTGTGATTATCTTGTATGCCTTTCTCAATTAACAGGTATAATAAAGTGTCCTCTATTGGTGGATATTTCTCAATCTTTTCAATCTGTTTAACTCTCTGCTTTGCATTCTTTTGTGTTATCATTAGATTTTTCTAAAAACAGAAATTTTCAGTATAGAAAATACTAGATCTAAAAATCAGATAAAAAAGACATTGAACAACATTGTGCTTGTATTATGGATGCCATTTTTGTAGGAGACTTTTACAAATAGATCCTTTCAGAATTTCTGGTGATTTCTTCTTGATTTTTTAATGGTGCATCCATTTTTTTTTCAAAGCAAGGAAAAGCTGCTGAGCATACATGTTCAAATCAGTTTATACTTAAAATAATGTTTACATTTTTTAACTAGATGCTGAATGTCATTGGGCTTGTGATGTCATTTTGCTTTTAATTTAGAAAGATGTCTCTGATTATGTTTACCACCTGATAGAAAGCATAACCAATACTTCTCCATCTATCAGTAACAGATATGAATTGTGGTATATAGATTTTTTCTATTATAAATGATTAGTTTAAGGGTTTATCAACAATTTCAATTGAATTAAACTTCATGAAATTAAAATTAAATTCTTATTAAAGTTATGTATCTACTAGTTATGTGATTTTTATTATTTAGATGATAGGTTAAAATGATAACCTTTAAGCCTTCCAGTTTATGAGAAAAAAAAAGAGAAACAAATGGTATGAAGCTGGAAAAGAGAAAATGCAGTATTGTTCCTGTTTTGCAAAGAAATAGGTTCAGAACATTCAAGGTAAAACAGATGGTGGTAAAACAATTTTTTTCCCAGCAATCACACTGCCTTCACATCATAACCTTATTTTTAGTGAATGTGTCAAGGTTGGTAAAATTTGAAGTAGATGTGTATTTTACAAGATTGGAAAATAGTTATCTCTATCTCCCAAAATACCCATGACGTTTTCTTTTCAAATAAAGAGAAAATCAAATTATTCATGGAGAAGGAAAAATAAAATTAAAAAAGCCATGGAATGCAAGCTCTTTACAGAATCCCGCCCTGGATGTGTGTTCACACAGCTGAGAACAAAACTCATTATGAGTGCTTATTCCAGTTTCAGAGATTCACACCTCTGAGGGGTTATTCAAAATAGCTGTGAAAAAATATTTTAGCAGTTATGAAGAGAAAATAATGACATCATCCAACTAAGTTTATTGCTTCTAAATTTGATATCAAATTGTATTCAAAGTACTTACTACATTTTAAAATAACACTAACATACCATGTATTTTCCTTTCCATTGATAAAAGTTGGCAGTGAATCTTTGATGAAAGTATTACAAGTCTATTTACAATAACTATAAAACGGTTGTACAGTAGTTGAATTATAGGCTTTCAACTTAAAGTATATAGATTTACCACAAAATCATTTATTAGCTACAATATATCTTCACCTATTCTTGATTTGAAGACAATAAATATATGTATGTAAATGTATAAATATACTTATATAAATTTGAAAAATGAGACTATCTTTTCACATAAAAAGTTAAAGCTGCAAAAAACCACAGGAGAATTTTTCCTCTGTCCTACAGGGTCACTACGAGACCCCTTCAAATTTATGTCAAGGATTGTTGCAAAACTTTTTTTCTTAACAATACCAGTGCCTCTACAACTAACCTGTACAGATATATAGGAGCTAACAGAAATGAAACCCTATGACTTCAATAATTTTAACCTGCACATTTAGTTTAGAGAAAATAAGTCAATGAATTACTATTAAAAATTGCAATGAATAAACAAGAACAAGAACATATTTTATCTCTTGGTTTTTCTGTCCTCCCATATTAAACTTTCTTTCCTTAGGGAGAAGAAAAGTCTTTAAAGCATTCGGCACATAGAGCTTCAAGTTATTATTTATACAATTATGATCAAAACAACTGGAATGGATAATCAGGGGCTAAGTCCTTCTTTATATTTTATAAGCATATGTTGAAAGATAGTCTCTGAAATTCCTTGTTCCTAGTTATGTAAACTCATCATTGTTATTTGGCACCATTGAATGGATTCTGACTCATAGGGACCCTGCAGACAATCGCTAGGTCCTGGATATGCTCACAAATGTTCTTATATTGACACATATCTAGGACTTAAACCAAGAGCTTAGTATAAGAAGTTTCAAAATTAAAGTAAATTAAAATATCCCATGGTTAAATAAACTTGGTAAATGGTGCATGCTGATTATCCTTTTTTGAGAATAATAAATAAATTAATATTTTAAAGAGAAGTTGAAATATAAAGAGATTGGAGAATCTCCAAAGTACACACAAATAAAATAGCCTCATTAAGTAACACTAACTTGTGAAAAGACAAAAGAGGAATTGTTATTATTTGAAACAAACTTTAAGCAATGTCACAGTACAATATAAACCAGGAACTGAATTTACAAACTAGAGATTTTTTGATAGGACAATAATAGACATTTTCTGCAGACTAACCATACCTTAAGGATCACTGATTTTATGCTACAAATTTGATCTTTTAACTCATAGACAGTGTTTTTCCCCAAAAAATGGCAGTCAATATTAGCCAACTAACTATCTAATATGCATATGTTTTTGGTTATAATAACATTGGTGGTTAATTGGAAAGGATGGAATGCACTGCTGGATTTGAACCACCAAATCAGCAGGCTGCAGTCCCACACTCAACCACCTATGTCACCGAGGCTCAGCCCAGATAACAGTTCTTGACATATGGAATTCAAGACAGATAAAACCCTCATGAAGAGTACTGGGAGTAGTATTATCATGAGCAGAGGGGGATTGTGAAGATTGGGGGTGGAGTAAAGGAGGAACCCTTCACATGTTTGGATCTATAGGCCACTTCATGTGAGTGAAGGGAGACAATGAACAGGCTAATACATGAAATAACAATAATAATGCATAATTGATCAACGATCCACTTGGGATGGGGAGGGAGGGGCAAAAAGAAGGATTACAAGACCAAGGGCTCAAGTAGAAAGAAAATGTTTTGGAAATGTTGATGGCAACAACTGTACTAGTGTGTTTAATACCATTGAATGATGGGTTATTATAAGATTTGTAAGAACCCCCCAATAAAATGATTGACAATACTAATAAAGATGTCTGAATATATGTATGTGTATGTGTATCCACATTCCTATGAGCAGACTAATTAATAAAATGACTGTACAAATTTAAGGAGCAACCACTAATACCAAACAAGTAGCTGAAGATTTCTACTAAATTTTGCAGTCTAAAATTAATCAAATATGCAAACAGAATGCATTCTTAATTACTGATAATTGGAATGGGGAAATGGAGACAAAGAAGAATAGTCAGCTTTTGAAAACTATGACATTGGTTAGAGAATTGATGTTTGAGCTTAAGTGATGGAACTTTTGAAGACCAAAGATTATTCATTTCTAATAAATTTAAACACATACAAGCAGATAACACATATTTGGATATCTCTAAGTGGAAATCACATATATCATGTACACTATATCTGTGTAAAAACTCTAAAAACTCAATTTCAGTCAGAAGAAGATCAGGAACTATATGTAAAATAGACCATATGCAAATTCAAGTCCATCTTAAGAAAATTAATAAAGCTCCTGAGATTCAAATTATAAAACCAAGTATATTTCTGAATTTAGAGATCATGTAAAGAAAAGATTGGATGCATTGAACTCTAACCACCAGAGGCCAGATGAGTTCTGTGATAGCATCGTTATTCTGTTTATCATGATATTACAAATCGGTCCAGTTTGTATGTATTTTTTTCACTTACTTTTTTTCACTTACTTTCAATCCATCCTGAGGGATGCAACCCTTGATGTTCATCAGTAATTTCTTCAATTATCACTTTCCGTCCTTAAGGCTATTTCATCTGCACATTGAAGATTGTTAATAAGTCTTCCTCCAAATCAAATATCATATTCAACTTCATATAGTCCAGTTTCTCAGATTATTTGTCCAGCATGCACATGAAATAAGTATGTGAGAGGACAAGACCCTGATACACTCTGTTTCCAATTTTAAGTCATACACTGTTCCTTTTCCCACAAGTGCCTATTGATTCATGGACAGGTTCTGCATGAGCACAATTCAGCATTCTTCTAAAAGCCTTCTATAATTTGTTATAATCTATGCAGTCAAATACCTTTCCATAATCAATGAAACACAAGTAAACACGTTTCTGTCATTCCTTACTTTGAGCCAACAAATGTCACAGGCATGTCCTTGTTCCACATCCTCTCCTGAATCCCACCTGATCCCTTGGTAGCTCCCTGTCAGTCTACTGCTGCAATCACCATGGCTCAATCTTCAGAAATATTTTTCTTTCATGTAGTATTAATGATATTGTTTGATACTTTCTGCATTTCCTTGGGTCACCTTTCTTAGAAATGGGTATAAATGTGGATCGCTTCCTGTTTGTTAGCCTGGTAGCTTTTCAACAAATCTCTTTGTATGGAGAAGCGAATCCTTCCAGTGCTTCTTTAAATGTTGAAACAGTTCAATTGGTATGTTTAATTCCTTGTGTTCTAGTTTTTGCTTGGTCTTCTTCCTTCAGTCCTAACAGATCTTGATCACATGCTATCTCTTGAGAAGGGTTGCATGTAAACTATGTTTTTAAATATAGTTGACCAGTACCTTCCTTCCATCTTATTTTTTTAATAGTCGTATCTTTATTTGAAAGTTTCTTCTGTCAAACACCAACCTCGGGAGTGGAAACTTTCACAGGCTTCACAGTCTTTTATTTAGGTACTGCCTTTGTGGGAGCCTAAGACGCAGCCATGAGAAGTTTTGAGAAGTTTGCTTTGTCTTTTTGCTTCCTTGGAAGCCCTGATAGCCTGTTCTCCTTGGGTCTTTCTAATTTCAGTTTCTGATTCCTCTTGACCATTACATCAGAAAGAGATGCACCAGGGATGGCCCTCTGGAGTTGAACTGCATGGCCACTTTTCTTTTGAATTTCTTCTCACTGCGCCTTTTTGTGCTTCCTCCTGTAGAGAACAGCTCAGTTTATATGCCAAAGGTTCCTCTTGGAAAGGAATGTTCATTTCCGTTTCACATTAAGAAACTGGAAAATGTTTCCAATAATCCTGGCATAGCGCCTCCCATGTCTGGGGTAAATCTTGTACCGACTGACACTGCACTGCCTTGTCTTCATGGCGGCAGCAGCCGAGGAAGTGTCCTTCCATCATCTTTCTGTGAGTCCTGTATGGTTCAATATTTTGCCTATGAAATCGATACTGTAACTTAAGGTTTGAATTTTTTTTCTTAACCCCTTTCAGCTTACTAATATGCTGAGGAAGTTTTTGGATTTATCATTCAGGTTATAAATAAGCTCAGTTTTTAAATATAAGTTCATTGGTTTCTCTACTCGTTATTCTTTGAAAGGTTGTTTTTGTTTGTTTAAGATGACCTTGTCACTAAAAACTAAGTTCATTTTAGTTTTACTTTTCCTGCTTTGTAAATACTTTTTTAGCCACTCAGACTACTTTTTAGGCTTAAGGGAAAAAGAATCTCTAGGCAGTTCCTTTTTTTTTTTTTTAAAGAAACATACTGAATATATTTCAAAAACTGAACTCAGGGCTGAGCTGCAGTGGCGTAGTGGTCGTGCGCGGTAGCCCACTGGGTTGAAAGTTCAATCCAGCAGCAAAGTTGGGCCTCCTCCCACCACCAGAGGGCAGTGATGCCCCAAAAACAAACAAAAAAATCCCCAACAAAACAAAAACTGTGCTCAAGGAATGAAATCAACAACAGCATCCTTTTAAACCAGTGGTTCTCAACCAATGGGGTCAAATGTGGACTCTTCCACAGAGGTCACCCTATTTATAAGAGTAGTAAAATTACAGTGATGAAGTAGCAACAAAAATAATTTTATGGCTGGGGTTCACCACTACATGAGGGTGGTAAGGGTCAAATAATAATAGTGGTAGTAGTAGTAGTAGTAATAATAATTAATAATAATAATAATAATAATAACCAAACTACAAATGGTGGGTAATAGAAAGAAGACCCTCATCAACATTCCAAAAGTCAAGGAATACATTTCTGTCACGCGCAACCAACCCAGGTTGGATCTATAGGGTGGTCATCTGGCCAAGTATCAAGTTCAATTCAGCATAATCAAGATTATCATGGTCTCTGCTTGACAGAAAGTCTGTTTGAGACTCTTGCCTGTCTTGTGGTTATAGTAGCTCTCCCTGTCTGACCAGATGCTCTGCAGATGGGTGTCGGGCTCCCATGCTCCTCTATAGCCTTTTACAAATTGGGTGTCCACAATTTTAGCTTTGCTACTTTTCCCTTCTCCAAATTTGAATTTAATGGTCATCTTTGGAACACACAAGCTTTTATGCTTCTGTGTTGATGATAAATGTCCTGTCATTTCATGCTATCATTCCAGGCACAGTAAAATATGTGATTTTCTGACTCAAAATAGTCAATACTCATCCATTTCAGCTCACTAACTCCCAGGCTACCCATGCTTATGCATTCTGTTTCATTTTCTATGACTTCTAATTTTCCCAGATTTACACTTGTACATTCCAACTTACAATGATTAGCAGCTGTGGGCAACTGTTTCTTCTCCTTTTGGGGCTGTGCCCCACTAACAATTGAAATGTCTCCACACTTGATTCCGTGTCGTTATAGTGGACTGCAGTTTGGCTTCCTTCTGACCTAGAAGGGTCATCTCTTGCTCCTCAATCTGGCAAGGTTCCACCGCTATTCATCAGTGTTTTCCAGTGGCGAATTCCTCAGAAGCAGACATGCTATTCCTTCTCCCTAGTCTGTTCTGAGGTGGCAGCTCTGATGAGACCTGTTCACCTTGATCTCCCGCTCGGTATTTGAAAGACCAGTGACAAAGCTTCCGGCATCAAAACAAGTTGCAAGCCACCATGGTATAATAAACTGACCGAGGGACTGTGGTAAAATAGAGGGTGAGTTCAAAAAGAGGAATATCCTCAAGGCATTGCTGCATTTGCTGCAGCGCGGGGGTTCAAACATCAGGAACCTCGTGCGGACGGCACAGGACAGGGCAGTTATTTCTCCAGGTTATACACAGGTTTCCCGTGAGATGCAACTCATGGCACTGAACAGCTCTTTACTCTCAATCTTTACTGAAGTTTTTCATACTTGCTTATTAAAAGTAACCTCAAAGCATATCAATTTTGCTTTGGAAAAAACTGTCAAATGCCTTGCCAATTCCAAAAAATGTATGCTTGAAGTTTAAGGATGGCATTGAGTTTTTGAACACTGTGCTAGATCACATAACGTGTATCCCAGGGTCCCAGGGTAGCACTGAGCTTTTGAGTAGTATTATGAATGAACATGCTGATGCTCCACTTTCGTTTTCTAACCTTTGTAATGTAATGTGATGTTATTCCCCAACATAATTTCAAGTGTGCGGAAATCAATTTAAAATGGGGGAAATTGCAATTCCAGTTCTCTCTTATTCTTGTGGATTCTACCTGCAATAGGACTTCTTAAAATTGTAAATTAGAGTTTCTTTTTGCTATATAGAGACAGCTCTCCTCAAAATTAAGGGATTAAATTTAGTCATTTCTGAGGACTGTTTTATAAAAGCACCAGAATAGGCAATCACACAAGGAAACATCATGCGGCAAGCATACGAGGGAACATTAAGTGACAATAGAGGCAGATGCATGTATACGGGGGATTAAAGGCTCATGGAAAATGGATTTAAAACATAATGTACTTTCCCTATACCTTTTTTGAAGCCTCCTCAAATAAGCAGCAAAGGAACACCAAGCATTGTTGCCACTCCCCGCAAACTAGGAGAGGCCCACAGATGGAAACATGTCAGAAACCCTAATGTGGATGTTTGCCTCCTAAAGTGTGAGAAAAATGAATGTTCGTAGACAATACTCTTTGTAGAGGCTTTCTATAACAGCACAAGGTAGCTGAGGTGCTTCCTGACCTTTCAGTTTCGGTTAGCGTAGTAACAAGATGACATGCTTAGCTATACGCCAAGCAGTGGTAAGCCGTTTTTGTGCTTAAGGGATCATTATATTTTGTAGAGCACAGTAATGTTTTTATACCAGTACTGAAATTTAGTTTTAAATTTTTCAGATAAGACAGTTTTGGAAGTATTGCTGGTGAAATGAGCTTTGTTTGTTTGACTTTTATATCTTTTCTCGCAGTAAATTAGCTCATAATTACTTTTGGAGATATCTAAATAAAATGAACACTGCAAGTTTACATACTGAGCATTGCTTGTGTGTGTGTGTGTATACAAATGAAAATGTATATCTGCTACTGCAGACTAGTTCTTGACTAAACATTCATTTAGCAATTTTTGTGGTCTGTATTGTTACTCTAAAAAGCTTACCAAAATGGAAGTAAGGTGAAGTAGGGAAGCTCAAAACCATCTTGGAAAAAAATGTTGAGTCATGTTAAGCCCTGATGAAACTGCCCCACACAAACTCAAAGACATGCTTATCCAGAGTACAGATGATGTCTTACTGGGACAAGTTTCATGCTCCCTTGTTGCCCTCCTCCTCATTTCCTCTTTTCTAATACCCTTTGTCCAGTCACTCTTTTTTCCTTACATGAACAATCTAGAATGTCATCAATAGTCAGCTATGCATTTAGTAGTTTGAAAATGTGGGTGAGCAGTCAAGGAAATCAAAATATGACTTAAACTATCACTGTACAAATGTGTGTAATGTGAATTGGGGATTCATGGATGCTTCTGCACCAGAAATGAAGGCACTTTCTCTGAGAGGAATGCAATATTTTTCTTATCAATTTTCTCTTTGTCTTTTTAAAAATTTTCATGGAACTACAAGTAGCAAGTTAGAGCATTCTGTGTTGGGCAGAAAATGTGACTTGGTAAAGTAACGAAGTTAGACATGTGCTACCCAGACCCTGCCTGAACAGAAATGAGAGAAATAGGGGACAGAGATTTTTGATGTAGTGAGTTTGAGTAGATGTGATGTAATTTGGTAGCTTTTCTTGGATGGGACTTTCGCTTATGCGGTGATGGATGCAGTTGCCCAGAGTTCTGTGAAATAGCAAGGACAATCCTGCAGACACTTCTAATCCAGAAGCATGTTTCCATCCCTTGAGAAGTAGATGGCAATTGGAAGATCAACTGCTAAGAATGGGGGATATAAAGTCATAAAGTGACTGATTTGTACATCTTTCTGAGTGTGTACCAATAGGGAGCAATAGAACTGTTCCCTGGGGTTTCCGACATTGTAAATCTTTGTGAGAATAGACAGTCTCTTCTTTACCCCCTTCAAAAGCTTCTGGGTTCAAGCTCTTGACCTTATCGTTAGCTGCCCCAGAATTCCCTTCATGGTCATATGCTCATTCTCAAAGTAAAAGAGGGGGAGGGGAGCCAGGAGTAGATGAACACCACATACATTCTGGGGAAAATCAGTGCAGTTTTTATGAGAGGTTTCTCTCCCACTTTCTACCTCAGCAATTTTTGTTTGTTTTCCCTTTCTCATAAAGAAGGAGCATGATCAGAATTGTAATTACTCTACAGAATTTTAATAACTGTAACTCAATGAATAGAGTGAAGAGAATTATGAAGTACAGGGGTGGAAACTAATGTCACTTATAGGCCATTCAACAAGGAAATCCAATTTAGAGACTACGCTCAGAGAAAGGGATTAATACCTTATTTAGCCCATTTTTAATGGATTCCTGAAAAGGCAAAACTGAGATGATCCTTACTTTTGGAAAGTACAAAGCTTGCCCTCCATATGAAAAGTTGCAGTAGATTTCAGTCTGAGAGGCATGTTTGCCGTATGATAAACAAAGGCCTGATGCTATTGACTCTATGTTATATGTCAATGTGCTATTCTTATCTTATAGTCTAACACAAACACTGTTAAACACTGATGTTGTGAATAAGAAGGAAAGCATTTATAGGATGGGGCAGTTCTCTAGTTTGCAGATATAAAACAAGGCAAAGCAATATAAAGCAGAGAATCACCAAAGCACCTGGGAACCAACTGTTTGGGGCAAAGACCTTAGGCTAGCCTCTGTCTCTTGTTTGTGAAAGTAGTTCTGGGAAAGTCAGAATAAAATTAAAGTGTTCTTACTTTTCCAAATCACCAGGTAGCCCAAGTGTTCTTACTTTTCCAAATCACCAGGTAGCCCTGGAACTGACATCCACAAATAGAGGGCTACAAAAGCTTCATGTTGACAACAGGCTTCACCCTGGCAACAAGCTACACTATGGGCAACAGAAGACAAGAAGGCAGGGAGTATGAAGCAGCAATGCATACATGGCTTTGAACAACCACTTCTCTGCTTTTTTCATGCATACTAATTGAAATCTCAATGATTGAGGTATCATGGACCATTGTGCAACATCATCATGGCCTCCAAATTAGTGGGTAAAGTAATGAGGGTGCTGCGAGTCTAGGAAATCTCCCAAACTTTGGCTAATAGGAAAATTTGCTGGTTATCAGAAATGGTAACTGTAAGTTACTATCTGAAATGCAATGGCTCTTTATAGAAAATTAGCAAATAAACATGGAGCCATGCCACTTTCACTTATCACTAAGTAGCTCATAAATAGGAAGATTACTTTGGTATTTATACAAAGAAAGGCTTAGTTCATGAGGAACTAGATTTTGAGGGATGGTAGACAGAAGAGGGCTAGACAGGCAGTTAAGTCAATGAAGAAATCTTTCTAGAGGTGATTTACTAGGACAGGAAGGTGGGCTGATTAGAAGAAAAGAGAGGTACGGTCTATTGTGAAGTGTAGGGAATTAGGAAGACTCCCAAACCCAAGCTTGATAACCAGAGATGAGTTGACCAAACCCTGGTGGTCTGAGTGAGAGAGGCCATGACACTGAAGTGGCTGGTCGTAGGGATCATTGAGCTGTGGGAACGTGAATTGAATGTATAGGCATGCTCCAGTAGCTATCTAGTCATCATATTTGCCACTCCTGTGAAAGCACCTCCCTTTTCCTCATTGGTCTGGGTAAGAAGGTTAAGGGAATGTACTGATAGGATGATATAATTCAGCTGTGAATGATAGTTAACAAGGGCTGATTGTGATTGCCATCCTGCTTCATATAAACTGAACGCTCTCAGAAGCAGGAGGGGGATTATACTAGCAGTCAGAGGAAGCAAGCAGACTCAGGAGTGGGGCAAGTCCTTCCGACACAGATCTCTGCATGTTGAATCTCCTTGACTCAGAAGAGAACTGTCACATCACACAAGTAACTGGGGAGCAGGAGCAGCCACACTAAGCATCCAGAGCCTGATACTGAGCAGTGGACTTCCTAGCCAACAAAACAAAGAATGCTGAAGGCTTTCAGGCAGGATGCTGGCTTGTGGAATGGGTTGCCTGCTATCACTTAATCAGAGCATCTGCCTTTGCTAAACCTTCGAGCTAGCATGGAGTGCCCTTGGACTGAGGCTCATGATAGAGGACACATCCTTTTGGTATTTATTGGTAGTCCTAAAAAGAGCTTTGTAACATTGTACAAGCAGGGAAGGGGCCACCCAGTTGTATGTTTGAGAGGCTACAGACAGCCCTGTCTGTGGACCTGAAGGAGAAGAGGCTGCCCTCAATGAATAATTATATCCTAGCATTTGAAATCTTTTATTTTTAAAAGAAGCTCCATAATTATGAGTAACATCTTCGAGTTCAGTGTAATAATTGCAATGAATTATCAAACCTACCTAAAAAGTTGAATGAGACGTGCAAGGGATGGTTGGTTTCAGAATTGGTATAAAGATTGAAGAGGTGCATGCCTTCCATTTATTTCATAGACATTGGCCTTGGGCAGATAATATTGATGTTGGTTTATTTTTCCCCTTGTGCAATTGGAGGAGGTCAGATTTCACTGATATCCATACCATTTCTTCTCTTTTTGCAATAAGAATTCATATCACGCAATTAAAGCTAAAAGTGGGATTTTTCTACCCTTACTCTTTAGCACATTAAAAACAGGCTAGCTGTTAAATTGCTCAAATATCATTCTACTATAAAGAGATACATGGGGTTGGAATGAAGGCTACAGAAAAATGAGACCTCTAACCATATGATTTTGTTGACGTTATACCTGAAGCTTAAATATATCTACTGGGAAAGAAATGTAATAAGTTTGACTGAAATGAACTTTCCATAATGGCCACTTATTCCTTTAAAGAAGTTTAAATTGAGTAGTGGATAATAATACACACAAATGATTGCAGTGAAATAAAGGATGAAACTTTATTGGTGACTACAGTAAATATTCTGACTGGATCAACAATAGAATTTTCCATAGGTGTGGTATTTTCAATGAAACTTTAAAATTCAAAGAAAAATTTATATCCAAATAAAAGAAAAGTGCTTGTTAGGTCATGTAATCTTTTGAACAGAGGTATAATGTTGGGGAGATGCCAGGCATAACTCTACAACTATCCTTGCTGTGATTTGCTTAACACGATTGCTCAGTGCAAGGATAGTAGGCTATAGACACCTGGAGGCATGGCAGAACATTCTATGAATAAGGTTTGTTTGTTTTTTTTTGGGGGGGGGAGGGGCATCACTGCTCTCCGGTGGTCGGAGTAGGAGGCCCAGCCCCACTGCTGGAATTGAACCTCCGTCCCAGTGGGCCGCAGTCCCGCGCACAACCACTACGCCACCGGGGCTCAGCCCATAAATAAGGTTTTTATTGTAGTTAATTTTCCCCAAATACTATGCTGAACTAACCTTCCAGGATTCTTTTGGTAGCCCTTCAGGAATCTCTCTTCCAAGCAAAGATTGTGGAATAAGTGTTTCAGGGGGGCGGGTATACAGTGGTGGAGTGAGTAGTAAAAGGAAGAGGAAGTCATGGGGTGCAGGAAGAAAAAGAATGTTTGGAAACTGATTGTGGTGACAATTCTATAATACTGCTTGATGATATAGAACTACAAAATGATATGGCTATGTATTTTGTTCATATTAATAAATATTAAAAGAATCATTTTCTTTAATGAATTACTTTGGAGATATTTTGCATATCAATGGTGAGAAGATAGAAAATGCACTGTAAAGCAGTGGTTCAGGACATTGGCTATATATATGGAAATACTGTAGGACTGCACAAAAAAAAGAATGGTGAAGCACTATGGATTACAATAGGAACATAATTCAATATTTTGAATGATAGTACAAATATGATTAATCCTTAGTATTTGGAGAATTATGATGATGTTGAGTTTATAAGTATATAGCCAGAGTAAAGACAATGCTTACTGTAACTTTTAAAAAGAGATACGAAATTGTCATATTTTTATAGTTTAAGTTATACAATGTCAATTTCCGGGTGGAGCCAGTCAAAATTAAATTGCATGAAACTGTATCTCTGCCATCTCCTTGATCAAAACAGTTTTAAATACATAGAAGTTAAAAGCAATTTTCTTATTGGGAAGATGAGTTCTGGGTTGACTCTGTAGAAATGACCCAGATTTCCAGCAGATCCATTAAGAGAACAGACACTTTTGGCACCAAGGCATTAGGAGACTGTTTCTTGATACGGGACTTATGGTCTGAGCCCTGGTGGCATACTGGTTGAGTGTGGGACTGTGGCCCATTGGCTTGGTGGTTCAAATCCAGCAGAAGCTCTCTGGGAGCAAGGCTGGGTAGCTCCCATGACCATCAGAGGGCAATGATGCCTCCCCACCCCAGAAAAAAAAAAAGAAACAGGTCTTACAAGGTACACAATGCTCCCTGGATCTGGAAGCTATTCTGCATCTGCCACATCAACTGCAGCCTTTCACAGTGTTTGTGTACCTCTTGAACAACAAGTCAATCTGTGTATTTCCCTTTTCTCCCTTCCATATCTCATAGAAGTGCATTAAACTGGAAGAATTTTTTCTACATTTAGAACAGAGTTACTAGCGAGTCTGAGAAATGGACCTTTTCAAACTGTGGCACATAAGAAGGCACAAGCCAACAAATTATGACAACCCATAGTATCCACTACCAATGTGCTGAACCTCTTTTCACAGACTTTCTTTTAAGAGCAGTTTTAGATATAGAGCAAATGCTTCTGATATTTCCATTATTCCCCTTCTCATGCACAATTGTTCTTTTAATATTAATATTTCATTTCAGCAATATATTTGTGATATTTGATAAGCTATTATTGATACACTATTAACTTTTTATTATTATTTATTATTATTAATATTTTAGTTCCTATGAGTTGACTTTTGTATTGTGCAGTTTTATGGGTCCATAGAGCAGTGAAGCTGTACATAATGCTATGTGCTCACCATTATATAGCATGCATAATAGTTTCACTGCTGTGAAAAATGCTGTGTTACACCTATCTGTCCCTCAATCCTTTCCATGAGCCCCTGACAACCACTTATCTTTTTATTGACCTTATTATTTTAACAGGAGTCCTGATGGTGTAGTGAGCTATGTATTGCGATGCTCAATGCAAGGTCAGTTGCTAAAATCAACAAGCTGCTGCTCAGCAAAAGAAAGATGAAGCACTGTGCTATGATAAAGATTTAGTTCCAGGAACCCAAAGGTGCAGTGGGACCCTGTCCTGTATGGTTACTCTGAGTCAGAGTCCACGAAATGACATCGGAGCCTTTAGATCCCAGAGTTAAATAATTATTATAATAATTATTATTATTCCATTTTAATAAATTGCTTTATTTGAGGCCTTATAGCTCTTATAACAATCCACACATTAATTGTATCAAGCACATTCATACATATGTTACCATCACCATTTCCAAAAAATTTTCTTTCTTCTTGAGCCCTTGGTATCAGCAACTCTTCTTCCCCTTCTCTCCCAAGCCCCCCCTTTGTGAATCCTTGAGAATTTATAGATTGCTGTCTTCATATCTTACACCATCCACTCTCTCCCTCCACCCACATTTCTACTGTTTGTCAACCTAAGGGATGAGGTGGGGGAGTTGTACATCAATCATGCGACTGATTCCCCATTAACTTTTTCTAATAAACTTCTTTTACTTAGTAATGCATATTTCATTATTTCTATGTCAATTTACATGCCGTACGTTACATTGTCATATTATTTTTCATCATACGAATTTTGTGGAAATTATATAATTTCATGTCAACCTTGAGATATAAAATTGTAAGAGTAGAGTCTAGCCTATCAGCCAAGACACAGCCTGATGAGACCTCCTTGTGGTTGTGGCCTTTGCATAAAGAAGATCCTGGGAACCTCTCTGCTCTCTCTGCTTATCTTACTGTGTGTCAACCACTCAGAGATCTGCTGGACACCTACCAAACCACAGGAGATATGCACACTGGCATTGGATCCACAAGACTTTGAACCCACCAGCCTACAAAGTTCCTGCATTCTTCATTAGTACATGAGGCTTTATGAGTCTAAAGAGGGACCTATGGACCAGGGTCCTATATATGGACTTGATCTGGACTGGCCTGAAATATTACTTAATATGTAATTGCTTCTTGATATAAAGCTCTCTCACATGTATGAGTGTCTCTGTATTTGTTTCTCTAGTCAATGTGGCCAAACACAGATTTGTTACTGCAATTTCCTCTGCAGATTACATTTAGAAAACTTCATCCTCGTGAGTAGTATACCTGTACTGCTTTAAATGGAATTTTGAGGTTCAGTTCATATACGAGACTACAAACATGCTTGCTAGCAAGTATTTAACTGAATTAGCCTCAACATTTTAAAAAGTAACAAGATTTAATACTCTCTTCAATTCATTCATTTGTGCTTAAAATTTTCTATTAATGAATAGTGTTATTCTCCATAAGCATGTCTGTAGGTCACTTTCATATATTTTAGGTGATGTAGCTTTTCAACATATCTTATACTAAATTCACTGGGTTCATAACAGTTCTATTGTAGTCAGTTTATGCATTGAAAACATTTTTATTTATCAAGTTTTGATTCCTCTTTTAATCATTTTTCACCTCTCTTTTTTAAAGTCATGCTAAATGTGAAAAAAATCTAGGGAAAATTCATAGCAAACCTTCATTTAATTAACAAGCTTTCAGATATATGGATGTGTATAATAACTCAACCTACTGCTACAAAACTAGTAATTTAGTGGAGCACTTAGAATTTAATGCCATGAGTCAGAATCCCTTCAATGGCAGTGAGAATTAATTTAAATATCAAGCAATGTGTATTAATTGGGATCTACTTTACCTCACAGCTTTGTTACACCATGTGCTCTGTAAGATATACTTCTTTTGACTTATTTTTATTTTAAATGTTGTTCCTGAACTTTAAGTTTGTACTATCTAATATGGTAGGCAGAAAAATTAGATAAAACAATAATAAGTATTAAACATGAATAATCTAAACCTCACTGAAGAGTTATAAATAAATGTTTGCACCTATTTCAAAATTATCCCTTACCAAATCTAAGACATAATATTGCTTGTTCTTTTCCCAGAGAACATCCTTAAATTTGTAAAGTCTCTTATGTTTCAATATCAGAACCCAGTCTTAATTTCCTGCTTTCAGTTTTTGTTCTTGTGCATATTGTGGTGTGTCTCTGAGAAGACCACTGTCTCTCTCATTTATGTTGCAAATTCTTGTCAAGAATTTCATGATAAAATTCACTGACTGCTATTTTAATGCTCAGTAATTTGTACTAGTTTCATTTTCTCTCTTGGATCAAGAGACTAACAGAAGGAATATATTGTAATTATTTATCTTGAACTCTCATTTTTTTACATGAGAAAATTAGTCCCAGAAAGATTAAGTGATTTTTCCACTTACTTCAAGGTCCCCTAAATACTTATTAATTCTGCTTTCTCCAAATATTTATACTGCAACAAGTGTGATTCATGAAGGACCATGGATTTCCATATTTGTCTCACCAATGTTTAGCAGAACACCTGACTTTGTGTATGCAGCTAATACCAGGATAATTTTGTGTATGGATGAATGTATGCTTTTTAAAAATGTGAAATAATATGGGAATACAGATATTTCACAAGACTACCTTTATAATTAAATATTAGTTACTCCTCTGAAATTTCAAAACAAGAAAATTTAGGATTGGAAATTTTCCTAGAGAGATTGTTAGGTTGGGTTCTAGAGCAAAGTCAATGACATATACATATACATATATAAAGAAATTCATATCAAAAGAGTAGCTTACACTGTTGTAAGCCAAGGCTAATGATTCAAAAAACAGAATGAGGAACTAAGAAGCAGGAAGTCAGCTCCCAGTCCTCCCTGCTAATGCAGTGCTTCATGACAGTATGTGGCCCTCAAGGCTCAGCACATCAGAATGCAGTCTGGTTTCTCTCCCCCTTTCCTGTGGAGACATAAACAATACCCTGCCAGTGGGTGAATTAGTGTTTTGCTCCCTCAGCACCATCTTCTTTCCCCTCCCCCTCCTTTCTAGTTGGATGCCATATACATCCCTTGGTTGGGTCTGACTTTTGCCAGAGTGACTGGATTTGATCCAGAAATTATGCATTAAGTAACTTATCCCCTGTGCCCATTGTGCTTTTTGAACTTACCTCAATGGATTCATGTACTTATCCTGTTGTGCTTGGCTAACTTTGTTTAGCATAATTTCCTCCAACTCTTCACATGAGACAATATGCTTCATGTGTCCATCACTGCTTTTAGGGATTCTTAGTACTCCATTTTATGTATATACCAGGATTTTTTTAAATCCTTTCATCAATCCATGGAAATTTAAGCTGTTTTCAATTATTTGCAATTGTGAACTCTGCCGTGATGAACATGAAAATACAGATGTCTGGCCATGGTCTGTTTTTCACTTTTTCTGGTGTATGCCCAATAGGGGGTTTTCAGGTCATGTGGTAGCTTGATTTTAATTTGTTTTAGACATCAACAAATTCATATCCATAGTGACTGCACATATCTACAGAATGACTAGCAGTGGGTGAGAGTTCTATCTCACCACACCCCCTCCAACATTTGTGGTTTTCTGATGTTTCAAATTGAACTTTCTTTAAAGGTGTTAGTTGGTATCTCATAATTGCTTAAATTTCCATTTCCCTTTGTGTAGTGATTAGGAATATTTTTTTCTCGTGGTTATTGGCCATTTGGAATTCCTCCTTTGTGAAACTTCTGTTCAGGTCTTTTGCACACCTCCAATCATGAAGGTCAGCTGATGGAGCTGAAACTATTTGTTTTCATTTAATAAATCATTCTATATGGGGCTAATACAACTCTTATCATGATCAATACATTCATCAATTGTATTCAAATAACATTTGCACATTTGTTGCCATTATCAGTCTTTAAATAGCCTTCTACTTATGCCCCTGGGATCATATCCCCATATTTCCCCTCCTCTCCCCCATGAGACCTTCATAATTTACAAATTGCCCTTATTTTGTCATACTGTACACTGTCCTATGTGTCCCTTCACCCACTTTACTGTTGTCTGTACCCCAAGGAAGAGGTTATATGTAGATCCTTGCAATTGGTTCCCCCTTTCTACTACATCTTCCCTCTACGCTCCAGGTATCACCACTCTCGCTACTGGTCCTAAAGGGATCATATGTCCTGAATTACCCATGTTTCCAGCTCCAGAGTACATTCTCTGGTCTAGTTGGATTTGTCAGATAGAATTGGGTTCATGATACTGTGTGGAAAGAAGCATTTGAGAACTAGAGGAATGTTGCATATTTCATTGTTGCTACGTTGTACTTTTATTGACTCTTCTTCTCTCTGTGAAGCCTCTGTAAGGGGATGTCCCTTCACCCTATTGATGGACTTTCAGTCCCCAATCTGTACTCCCCCTCATTTATAATGATATAATTTTTTAGTTATTTGATGCCTGATACTTGATCCCTCTTTCACCTCATCATCGCGCAGGCTGGTGTGCTTCCTCCCTGTGGGTTTTGTTGCTTCTGAGCTAGATGGCTGCTTGTTTACTTTCAAGTCTTAAAGACCCCAGGCACTGTATATTCTTTTTCTGGGGGAGGGGGGAGCATCACTGCTCTCTGGTGAGAGTGGGAGGCCCAGTCTTGCTCCTGGAGAGCTGCAGCTGGATTTGAAGCACCAAGCCAGTGGGCTGCAGTCCCACACTCAACCACTATGCTACTGGGGCTTAGCCCAAGAAACTATATCTTTTGATAGCTGGGCATCATCAGTTTACTTCACCACATTTGCTTATTCACACATTTGTCATTAGTGATCATATCAGGAAAGTGGGCACAAAATGTTGTGATGTTTATTTCTTTGAAGCCTGATAACTGATTTCTTTGACACCTTGTGATCATACAAGTCACGTGCTTCTTCCATGCGGGTTTTGTTGCTTCTGAGATAGATGGATGCTTCTTTATTTTCAAGCCTTTAAGATTCCAGATGCTACATCTTTTAATAGCCTAGCACCATCAGCTTTCTTCACCACATTTGCTTATGCACACCTTTGTCTTCAGGAATTCTGTTGGGAAGATGAGCATCATGGAATGCCAATTTAATAGAATTAAGTGTTCTTGCATTGAGGAAGTACTGGAGTGGAGGTCCAATGCCCATCTTCTGGCTTAATTGTAACTCTGTAAGTATATGTATGTAGATCTATTTCCCCATTGCCATATATAAATACATTTACCTATGTACATGCCTGTATTCTGACCTCTAGAAATGTTTTTTTCCACACCCAGTTCTTTCCTATAATTTCTTTTACTTTCATTTTGTCCCACCTTCATGCTCAGCCTCCATTTGGGTTTCAATATTTTCTCTATATTACATTACTCTTGATGAATCCATACCAGGCCTCTCACATTCCCCTTGCCACTGATTCTGGATCCCTTGTTCCCCTGTCCCTGGGATAGTCAACACCACCTCATTCTCCCCACCTCCCCATCTCACACTCCCCCCTCCCGCCCCCGGAACCATCAGTCCCATTAATTTATCCTCCAGACTGTTCATCCAGCCTATCTAATCTAGATAGAGATTATGGCATGTACAAAAAATAAACAAGACATTGCAAGATGGATTGTCAAAAGAAACCAAAAAGATGACAACAATAAGAAATGTCTGAGAAAATAATAAATAAATAAATAAATAAATAATACCAAAAGGAAAATTCGTAGATAGTTCAAAGTCCAGTCATTGACTTCCAGAAGTGTCCCCCAGTTGAATCATATGGGGTGCCACATCCTGGCCCCAAAGTATATCCTTGGCTCTTTTTTGGGAACTCCATGCTCTGCTTCTCCTGCTGCCCTGCTGCTTCCCCTTGCTTAGGTCTAGTGGGGTGCATTCCTGACCCCATTTCTCCAGTATTATCCCTGTAGGGTCTTGGGTCAGCAAGCAATACTGTATTTCATAGTGGAGCTGGAACCTGGATCTATTTATACATGTGTTCCCCCCTTACTATTTTTAAATTAATTTTGTTTGTCTATAAAGACAGGAAAAACAATCGCAAGGAGAATGCAACAGGACTGAGGAAATGGGTTGGGGTAATGTGAGAGGAGAAACTTGAGAATTGGAGCAGAAGGACAACAAACTCAGGGACTAAGGACTAATAAAGAATCTAAAATTGATGGAGAAGAAGGTGTAGAATGTCAGGTGGGGCTTGATCCATCGCAGTGCAATGGAGTAATTACTAGGAGTAATTACTAGAATTACTAGAGTAATTACTAGAAGCTGAAGGAAGGGTGAACATGACGGTGGGGCAGGGAGGATGTAAAAGGAACTAGAGGAAAGAACTAGGAGGCAAAAGCTTTAAAGAAAGGTAGAAATATAAGCATATTCATATATAATATATTAATATAGAATCAGAGATTTTCGCTTGTGTACATATATTTATATGTTAAAGTATACTTTGGGTGTCTTCTTAAGTCTTCTCTGAATACAAGAACTCTTTGTTCTAATAATCTGTAATTCTGTGATATTCATCTTCCTTACAAGATTGCTCAAGAGAAATTGGATGTATAGGCAAATATGTTGAAGAAAACTGATGGTACTTAGCTATAACAAGATATAGTGCCTGGGGTCTTAAAGGTTTTAAGTTAAACAAGTTGCCATTGAGCAGGGAAGCACCAATGCCCACATGGAAGAAACAACAGCCTGTGAGGTCATGATGTGTCAATAGGAATAGGTATTAGAAAATCAAAAACAAGTAAGTATACTGATGTGAAAGAAAGAGGTTGGAGTGAATACCCAAATCCCATCTGTAGGCAATTAGACACTTCCTCACAGTAGGCTCATACAGAAGAGGGGAGGGGTTCAGGCAAGGTGGAGATTAGCAGTAAAACACAAGACAATCCTCTGGTCTTTAATACTTCCTCTTCTTTCCCTTCCTCCACCCCCACCTCCACCCCATCATGACCCTAGTTCAAGTTCACAAATCCTGATAAGCCAGAGTATATACATTGATACAGATAAGAACTGTTGACACAAGAAAGCCAGGAACGCTCATAAACAGTAATTGGAATAGTGACACCAGGAGGAGAGTGGGAGTGTGAGGGAGGGGGAGAAAGGGGAAACCAACAGCAATGATAGAGTGATGGATGCATACTCTCCCCTCTACAGGGGCATGAATAACATCTCATACTGTCCACTGTATATATACAATTTATCAAGGGCTTATGAGAGTGGCAGAGTGGGGGAAGGAGGAGAAAAAGAAAAACTGATAAGAAGGACTCAAGTACAGTGCTGAGACCCTTCCCCTGGTTCCCTGCTCCATACCATCATGCAGCATTCACATCCTGCTAAACTGGATTTACGTTTGGTCTCTCTATGCCTGTGGAGATATAAGCAATATGTTCCCCCCTGAGCAAATGTGGTGAAGAAAGCTGAAGGTGCCCAGATATCAAAAGATACAGCATCTGGCATATTAAAGGCTTGAAAGTAGACAAGCAGTCATCTAGCTCAGAAAGCAACAAAGCCCACATGGAAGAAGCATATTAGCTTGTGCCCGAGGTGTCTAAGGGATCTGGTATCAGGCATCAATGAACTAAAAATTCTATCATTATAAATGAGGAGGAGTACAGATTGGGGACCCATAGCCCATAAATAGATGAAGTGATATCCCCTTACAAAGAGAGGTTGCAGAGAAGAGATGAGCCAGTCAAGGTACCATGTAGTAACAATGAAACCTACAACTTTTTTCCAATTCTCAAATGTCTCTTCCCACCCACTATCATGATCCTAATTGTAACTGACAAACCCACCTAGACCAGGGGACGTACACTAGAGGCGGAAACATGGGGAATTAGGACAGATGATCCCTTCAGGACCCATGGTGAGAGTGGTGATACCAGGATGGTGGAGGGAAGATGGAGTAGAAAGGGGAGGTCAGTTGTAGGGATCTATGTATGACCTCTTCCCTGGAGTACAGAAAACAGGGAAGTGGGTGAATGGAGAGGTAGGACAGTTCACATTATGACAAAATAAGAACAATTTATAAAATATTAAGGGTTCATGGGGGAGGCAGAGGAAGTATGGGGAACTGGTACTGGGGGCCTCAGTGGAGGGAAAATGTATCCAGAGTGATGATGGCAATAAGTCTGCAAACATGGTCTGAATATATTTGGCATATTTATTGATCGTGATGGAAGTTGTATGAGCCTCTAATAAAAGGATTTATAAAAAAATGAGGGGGAAAGAGGATCCTATCCCAAGGGCTCAAGTAGATAATATTTGGAAATTGCGATGACAACATTTGTACAAATATGCTTGATACAAATGATGCATGCAATGTTATAAGAGCTGTAAGAATCACCAATAAAATTATTGAAATAGACAATAGAAGAACTCAAGTAGAAAGATAATGTTTCAAAAATGATGATGGCAACATATATACAAATTTGCTTAATGAAATTCATTAATGAATTGCTATAATATCTGTAAGAGAAAAAGCAAAGAGGAAGGCCATAGGCTTGTTGGAGGCAGGTGCAGCAGATGAACCCAAAGTAATCAAGTCAGGCTCATTGCAGCTGAGAGAAATGCACCCAAGTCCAGCAGGCAGTAAGGCAGGCCATTGGCTTAAATCCAAAGTCCATGAGACAGGTCCAGGATCCAGGATGGATGTGAAGATGTGAGTTAGTTTCCCAAGAGAGCCAGCTTATATAGCAGTACTGACGTCCCTGAGGAAATGTCTTTGATTTTATTCAGGACTCTGGACTTCCATTAAGGTGCTAGCACTCAACCCTAGTTGTAAAACAACTGCTTGAAGAGTCACTGCATGTACCACGATGTGGTTTTTATGGCGAGGCACTTTGATAGCATTACTGTGGCAAAGCTGCCTGACCTATGATTACATTGCTATGATAAACGTTTGTTGCTTCAACAAACCTGAAGACAAATATTTGTATAGCAGTTAATAAAAGCAAAAGTGAAGAAAGTGAAGAAACATGCCATCCTACTTGAAACTATTTGAATGAAGTCAATGTCCCTTAGAGAAGCATCAGTCAAAAAAACACCCCAAATCCTAACGTTATAATATACTTGATAGAATTGATGCAAAAGGCCTCTTTACAATTTAAAAAATATTTTCTGATGACTAAGATGTGGCTGATTCAAGTCATAGTATGTCCAATTCCCTCATATGCATAAGAAAGATAGACAATAAAATGACACTTTAAAGTTGAAACAACACATTAAATTATAATTTTAGCAAAGAATTCGGAGTACACTCTGGATTACTAGAGGAACAAAAAAATCATTTTGGAGGAAATACAACCAGAATAGTCTTTATAAGTTAGAATGGCTGGACGTTGTCTTGCTGGCTTAGATATGTCACCAGGAAAGATCAGTAGCACCAAAATAGGGCCTCCTGCTTGGTAAGCAGAGGGTCCGTGAGAGAATGGAAACCTTCCACAAGATTAATGGACACAATAACTGAAACAAGAGCATTACACCTGCTAACTAGAATGCATGTATTTCAGGACTGGGAACTGTATCCCTCTCTCATGCATTAGGTCATCATAAATTGCAGCTGTCTTGATGGCAACCGTGAACATTCAGAGGAACAATGATATCAACAATGTGTACATAGACAGATAATAAGGTGGGATAAAAGTGAATCTGCATCTTATTTCTGAAGTGAAAGTGTTCTGAGAGTGACAGGAACTATTTTCAGTTATTGTTGGCTTTAAAGCCAAAATTATAAATCAAGTGAGAAGTCTTGTCTTATGTGAGATGTATCAGATATTTTCTACATGCTTTCACATAGACTATTTTCACAGTAAATTTTCTTCCATTCCACACGGTTGCTCACTGGGGCAGTGGGATATAACAGTTAAGAGTCAGTCTGCCTAGTTTCAAATAATCAATTTGCAATCTATTGGCTTTGTTACCCTTGACAAGTTAGTCTACTCTGCTATGCCTTTGTATCCTCATGAATAAGATATTGGTGATTTTGGACTCTGTCTCACAGGGATGTTGTGAGAACACAAGGAGTGAAAGCTTGGAATTATTCAAACAATAGAATTTTAGTGATCATAATGACATGAATAGTAGTAATGACGATAATGACACCACCGGCTGTGACACAAATGACTCACAGGCACTTTAAGAAACTGCTCATGTTGAAGAAATTTGAACTTGTCACCTGAATTATGCTGTTGTAGAAATAGGATCTGACATTCTATATGCATATTCTATTTTCTGTGACTCTATGTTTCAATAATAAAGTAATAAATAAAAATATAAATAAACATTGATTTATATTTATTATCATTACCAATAACATATACATTTTATTTATATGTGCATGCATTCTATATGTTTTATATGGACTTTAATGTACTGTAAAATGTGCATTCACCAATGTTCACCTGTTTATGTAGCTTTTTCATAAGATTATAATAGAATTCCGAAAACTCAATTGAGAATGTCCTATAGAGAATGCAACAACTTCCTACATGTAACACATATATTTCTTGCTTCATGAATACAAAGTTTGCATTCAAATAAGGTCAGGTTTATAATGGTAGAGTACATATATAACCTATAATATATGTATTGGTGATCATAAAACTATATTATCAGTTTATGCATGTGCTATAATAAGATGTCTCTCTACATATTTCTGCCATTTAAAAGCACCTGCTGTGGCCTCCAGCTCCACACTCATGTCTCTTGACTATTGCAGCATTACATTTCTAATCAGTTTTCTTTATAGAAAGCATCTCATTAAAAGTGCCTCATGATTCCTAAACAGCAAAACTAATGCTAGTGATAAAAGTGAAAGGAATGAAGATGAACTCTGTTTGCAAATAAACTAAAAGGCAATAAAAACACTGGGTGAAAGAAAAAGACACTTGTGGGATTCAGACATGTCATGTTCAAAAATCATGACAATTCCTCAAAAGTACAAAAAAATAATTATCCAAATGGTAGGCTCCACTGAAAGTTACAACATGAGTAATTTGAGTCAAAGTTACAATGTGAATAAAAACAGGAAAAATATCCATATCATTTATGAACATAGTGCTAATGACATGGGTTGAGGACCAATTATAAAATCATATCCTTCTCAGCATGTTGAGAGTTATTGCTAAGGCACGTAGCTGTTCTGAAATGGTAAAGAAGAAGTGTCATATTATGATAGGGTGTTTGTACAATGTCCAAATATCCTGTCTATGTTTCAGAAAGTATAATGGGCATCAATCCATGAGAATATGTGATTTGAAAAACAGCATACAGTAGCTATATATTGGTTTGATATTAATATGATTGCTTTATTTTCTTTAAGCTAAGTTCTATTTTCCCTAGAATGAATCATATTTTCCCTTCTAAATATTGTTTACTCACTGGATTACAGAAATAAAAGCAAAGTCATAGCTTCCAACCTAATCATGACTTCTTGCATAACCTGTAATATTTCTTCTTTGTAAAATCCTGTACAATTGGCCCTTAAAATTAATCACCAAATCTCCAGAAGACAAAATCCTTAATAGTAAACTTTCTGGTAATTTATTTCTGCTAAGATTCCTTGTCCTGGCCCTTTGCACTAAAATTATCAAATTTGTTTGCAAACATCTTCCCAATAGATTTCATAACTTCTCTTTTCCTCAGAGTCAAATGTCTTTAGCAATATAGTTATTAATTCTATGGTGATAAATGTATTTATTTTATTCCTTATCTGCCATTCTTTTCTGACTGAAAAAGAATAATACATTTACTATTGATATCAGAAAAAGACATAATAATTATTATAGTTTCTTCTACAGTTTGGACCTTAGTAGGCAGCAATGCTAAATGACTGTTCTGGTCCAATTACAATAAGAAAGTGTTAAAAACACAGATTGACAAAGAGGTCATATGTCGCCTAAGTTGATCAGAGTATGGCAGCTGGTACTAGATAGCTGTATCAAATGAGAGATCAACAATTTTAAGTTTATTTTAATAGCTTTAAAGTCCTTAATAACTTGCCATCTGCATTATTTCGAGATTTCATTAGCAAGATAGCAGGACTTCATATGTTCTTCTTAAAACCATTACCTGATCAACACCAATGAGATGATACAGTATACTTATCAAAAAGTATAGTTCCCCAAATCAAAACACATCCACTGTTAGGTGATTCTGACTGCTAGCAACTCAGTGAGGATTTCTGACGCTACATATCTCCACAGGAGTAGGCAGTCCCATCTTATTCTGATGACTACAGGGTGGGTTTAAATCAGCAGAAAATTTAGACTGAACTTGAATATCCCTAGGCTATCTATAGCAAACACTCAGAGTAAAATTTCAATAACATTGTCATTTGAAAACTTTGTTTATAATATTACAACTAGTACCTTAAATTTTATGAAAAATGATATATACAGGTCATTTGGACAAAAGGAACATCAAGTATTACCTTGTCAAATGTTCCAAAAACCTAGACAATTGCCTACATGTATCTGGGGTGCTCTGTAGACATGTGAGTATGAATTCTGCCATATTGATGTGCAATATGACTTTTATGATAAACATATACGACTAATGTTATTATCTGATAAATCCTGGAACCCCAGAACTGAGTGGTTCATTTTTATTAATTTCCCTGCTCTCTCGTAACAAAGTGCCAGCAACTGGACAGAATAAAGCACAGGGAATTTATTGTATCAAAGTGTTGGATCTCTAGTCAGAGTGCAATGGGTCAGCAGGATCATGCTTTCTGTGAGAACTCTAAAGCAGCATCTCCCAAAGTGTGTGGTATCACCACTTGGGGGTGCTGGAATGTTCCAGAGGAGCTGCAAAAGCTAGATGTAGATGTCTACAACTTAACTTGGATCGTGGCATATAGTACAAAAGCTATTTTTTTAATTTTGATTTTTTAAAAATTTCCAGGAGCTAAGTAAATAATTTATTCCCTGAAATTGTTTAGTAGGCAAAATAAGTTGAAAACATATTTAGGAGAAGAGCCTTTCTTCTCTCTTCTTTCATGCTAAGTTTTCCTGGAAAACTTCAGTTTCTAGTAGGAGACTTCAAAAAGTAGGTGGAAGTGTTTCATACATTTAAATTTAAGTTTTGCAAAAAATTGTGAAGCCCCTTCATATTTTGTAGTGAGCAATTCAATGTATGATACTAATTATAAGATAAACTAAGTACTAGATTTTTATTTCACAGAAGTGTTTTATAATCACATTCTTACATGCAATACCTAAGTTATTTGACCAATATTTACTATCAGTCTAGTCCTGTGCATATTTAAAGGAATCTCTGCCTTTTAGTTATTTTTCCTCTACATACAGCTACGTACAGCTAGTTAAATTAAAAAATCAGAAGAGATTCTGAAATGTGATAGAGGATATATGTAATGCCAATCTATATCCCAAATTAAACAAAAAAACAACCCAGCTATTAAGTTGATTCTGACTCATTTGAAACAAAAGAAGAAACAAAATCAAACACATTGCCAAAATCAAACTCAAACTCATTGAATGAATTAACGATGATACTAAAAGACAGAGTAGAACTGCCTAATTTGGCTTTCTGAGATGCTAAATCTTATGGGACCAGACAGCCTTACCTTTAGCTCATGGAACCCATGATGGAGTCAAACAAATGACATGTGGTTCTCAGCTCAGTATGTAACCAGACACACAGCAACAGTTCTCCTAAAGTTTTCTGTTTCTTCCCAGTTTTGAACCAGCGACACTTTATGTGTGAACAAATGTGATAACCCCTATATTACAACTCACAAAAGTCCTACATAGGGTTTCTAAGGCTGGGCATTTTTATAGGAGCAGATAGATTCATTTTCCTCGTGATGAGTAGCTGGGAATCCTGACCCACCAATATTTCAGTGAGCAGTCCAGCACTTACTCCTCCCCCATGACAGCATCTGGAGGAGTCGAAGAACCAGATTTGGAAGGAGAGGAGAGAAATGATACCTTGACAGAAATCACAGATATGCTAAGATCAAAAGGATGACTAGAAATAGGAAGACCATGGGATCTAGGGATATTTTGTGGCTGCTGAGATGTCAGATGAGGTTGAGTTGGTGTCAACTCAAAGTTGCCCTACGTATAAGAGAATTAAACAGAGTTAGTCCTGCTAGTGGCTCACAATTGTTAGAGCCAATTGGATACAATGAAATCACATTTGTAGTGTGACTGCAAATGTCATGATTCAGGTATTTATTTATCATTATTTATTTATTTATTTATTTATTTATTTAAATTTTGTTTTTATTGTCATCACTGGCTCCACTCAACCAGTTAATGAATACATTTCGTGGTTATGCGCTTTTCTGTGATGATGTATGGAGTAACCTACCAGGGTTAGCATACTCTTGTGTCTATAGTAAATACGTGACTTTGTAGATAGCTTACAGAAAGAATTGTTGGTCATTTGGTTGTCCGAATATATGCTTACATATTACTTGAAACTGATCATTTGTATTTAGGCTCAGGCTATTTCCATGTACATGTAGTTTGTGGCCACAGCCTTAAGGAAAACAATGATTACAAAGTAACTGTAGGACATTAAACTGGCACATGTACTACCTGCTTTAAGTTTCTTTTCAAGGTATTTTTGCACTAGTTTATTTTTATAATTATGTATTTGAATGGCATGTGAACAATAGCAGTCTTCCTTTAAGTATGATGCATTTTGTATAAAGAAGGCCTGTCTTTTATAATTTCTTCAATAGAGTCTTATTCCTTTTACTTGTCAGTAACTGTCCATGTGTGTAAACATTTCCAACAGAAATTAACAAATGATTACCTTCCTAGTGAACATTTAAAGTATTTTCATTCTTTTGGATGTGATCCACTTGTACTTGGGCGAGATAAAGTAGCATACACATGTTGACATAATATTGTCAATAAAGACATTCGCAATTGAATTTTAAACAGAAACTGAAAACAAAGATTTTGACATATCACAGCTGGAGTTAGTTTTGCATTGGCCCTGGTGAACATATAAAAATTGTGCATTTCTTCCTTTTGATCTGAAAAGATGGATCAAAAAAAGAAAGATGGATCTTTGACACCCTTACCAGATCATTCAACAGAAGCATAGAATAACCTTTTATTTTTAGATTAAGTGGACTTTGAGAATACTTTATTTTCTAATGGTGGCCACTAATACTTGTATCTGATATCCATTCCTTTTCATTTTCTTCCAGATTTTATATGGGCACCGAGAGTTAGTCAGATTAATCAACACACAATATGAAAAACAAGCATACACAAGTATAAATCCAAGCTATCCTCTCACATAGAGTGAGACAAAAAAACTGCAATATCTGGAAAATCCCTTTGAAAATTATTTTCTCTTGAGAATGGCATCCTAAATGTTTCCTGTAATTCATACAAATGGTTAATTCTTCCAGTAGTGAATATGAGACATTGATAGTGCACAGAATGGTAAGAAGAGAAGTAGGGGCCTTCTAGTTCTTGACATGTTTTACAGCCAATATACTAACCCTGGAATGGTGGATTATATTATTACTCTTTCATATTAAATGATCGAGTAACTGGCCTAAGCAAGTGCAGACCGCTCCATTCTATCATTACTAAATGTAATTTTCTAGGTCCCTCTCTTAGGTTTGCTTTAGAGTCTGTTTTGTTTTATGCTTACTGTTTCTCCTTTTCCTCAATATTCAAATCTTTCCACACTAATGCCCATAAAATCCATTACTGTGCTTCAGTTCTGTTCAGATTTGCATGATTTTTCTTATAAGTGAACTGGGGAATGCAAATTATTTGTCGAAATTGATTCAATAATAATTTCATTGATATTTCTAAGAGTGCAGTGTTACACATGTATTGATGCTTCACAAACACTTAGAGGGTGACTTTAGAAATCCACATATATAGGATTCATATATCAAATGTAAGATATAGCTGTCATTTAGAAAGAAACCTGTGTGAGTGCAAATCGGGATTTACCGGTGACACAATCATGGCCAGCCACCGGCCAAGTTCTGCTCCCTGAAGCACCACGAGTCTCCGCCGTGCTTTGCTCACACTCCAAAAGATGCTTGATCCTTCGATAAAGTATTTGTTCATACTTTAAAGGTTTAAACTTCAGATGTATAAAGGTTTTTTCTTTTTCTGAGTCTGATATGTGAAAGTTTTACATAAGTAAGGAAATTCCTACTATTTCTAGACCAACAACTCACCTTCAGGCATTTACAGGATACCAATATTAGAGTGAGAAAATAGAAGAGGCATCTGAAACACCTAGCTGGAGACATAACAATAAGGAAGGAAAATTCATGAGCTAAAGATAGAGTACTTTGTGAACTCACTCTAAGGAATAATTATAGTTCTGTCCTTGAAACTTTTACCTGCTCCCCCTACCCCCAGCCCCGGAGGGCGGCTCACAGCCGGTGGCCAGCGCAGAGGACACCGTGGCTGAGCAGGTGCCCTGAGCCAGGCGCAGATGTGCGGCATCCTCCTGCAGGATGGAAGAGCTCTACCAGGGCCATTCCTTCCTCCAGTCGGAATCACAGACTTTCACCATCCTGGGTGCTTCGAGCGGCTCGGCCAAGAAGATCTGCTCCACCATCTGGAGGCTGTTCCGAGATGACCTTCTACCTGAAGCCACCTTCATCGTGGGCTTTGCCCGCTCTCGCCTCAACGTAGCTGTGATCCGAAAACAGAGTGATCCCTTCTTCAAAGTCACCCCCGAGGAGAAGCCTAAAGGGGGGACTGGCCACTAGGCAGGCCCTGCCTTCTATCAGCACCTCAGCAGCCTCGTGAGTGCGCTCCACCAGAGCTCCCAAGCCAACCACCTCTATTGCCTGCCCCTGACCCCCACCGTCTATGAGGCAGTCATCAAGAACATTCGTGAGACCTGCATGAGTCCCACAGGCTGGATACGAGGCATCATGGAGAAGAACTTGGCAAGGACCTGCAGAGCTTGAACCACATCGTCGCGCTGATCTGCGAGGACCAGATTCACCGCGTCAACCACCACCTGGGCAGAGATGGTCCCAAACCTCAGGGGACTGAGTTTTGTCAACAGGATCTTCGGTACCATCTGGAAAAGGCACAGCATCACCTGTGTGACCCTCATTTTCAAGGAACAATTTGGCCTGAGGGCCACGGCTGTTCCTAGGAGATGCCGAACCATCTCTTCAGATGCTGGGCCTGGTGGTCATGGAGATGCCTCCCTCCACCTACTGCTGACAAGAAGGTCAAGGTTTTTAAGTGCATCTCTGTAGTGAAGGCTGAGGAGGTGGTCCTGGGGCAGTGAGTGGGGCACCTCCTCAGAATGGAGAGGATCCCCAACCTAAGAACTTGCTGTGATACCACTAGACATTCCAACTCCTTCCCATGTCTCTAGCCCCCAGTACCAGCCACCAACAGCTCCTTCCAGCCAGCTCTCCTGCCCTATCTCCATGTGCCATTAAAGTCACATACTACAAAAATAGATGATGATAGGTAGATGATAGATAGATAGATAGATAGATAGATAGATAGATAGATAGATAAAATATTCCACTACATAACTAGAAGGGGAAAAGTAGCTCCACCTTCCAAAACTTCTTGCAATTCTGACACTAATCTTTCCTCTTAAGGCATTCTGTCCTTTTCTCCTGGGTTTGAAAATCATTACCGTGGCCATACAGAATTCACAGACAACACTCACAATGATGGAGTTTATTTAGGCAATTAACAGTTTATACATGCTCAGATACAGTTATCCATCAGGACAACCTCTTCTCTGATGCAAGAAGAGGGTTCTCATTACCACTAAGTATAATTGCTATACTTTACGATATAAAGACATTCTTTCTTTCTTTTTTCAAATATTTTTATATGAGATTCTTACATCTCTGATTAAAATCCATACATTCATTCAGTATGTCAAACACATTTGCACATATGCTATCATCATCATTTCAAAACATTCACTTCCCACTTGAGCCCCTGATATCAGCTCTCCATTTTTTTTGCCATTCCTCCCATGCCCGCCCTATCTCACGAACACTTTAGAAGTTATAGATTATTTTTTCCATATTTTATATCATTCCCCATCGGCCTTCACCCAATTTTCCACTACTTTTTCCCCTGGAAGTGGGATATAGGTTGATCTTTGAGATTGATTTCTCCTTCTCCCCCACCCTCTCCTAATCCTCCTGGTAGCTCTATCTCATTGTTGGCCCTGAGGTGTGTATCTATTTTGAACTCCCTGTATTGCGGGCTTTTATCTGTAGCAGTGTGCATGCTCTGGTCTAATCCGATTTGTAAGGTAGAATTGAAGTCATGATACTGGGGTGAAGGAAACACCAAAGAACTAGAAGAAAGTTGTGTGCTTTGTTGATGCTAGACCACACACTGATTGAATCATCTGTTTCCTGTGACCCCTCTGTGAAGGTATGACCAATTGTCTACAGATTGGCATTGGACCTCTACTTCAGACTCTCCCCAATTCATATTGGTTATGATTTTGTTCTGGATCTTAGATGCCTGACACCTGATCCCATTGATATTTCATGCTCACAGAGGCTAGTGTGCCTCTTTCACATGTACTTTGTTGCTTCTGAGCTAGATGGCCTCTTATGTATCTTCAAGCCTTGAAGACTACAGATGCTATATCTTTTGATAGTGAGGCACCATCAGGTTTCTTCACCACATTTGCTTATGCACCTATTTTGTCCTCGTTGATTATGTTGTGAAGGTGAGCATCAAAGAATGTTGGATTGTTAGAACAATATATTCTTGTGTTTTTGATGGAGTACTTGAGTTGAGACCCAATGTTCATCTGTGACTTTAATTCTTAACATATAGATATGGATGTATTGTTCAATTTCCCTATCTTCATATATATATATATATATATATATATATATACACACACACACACACACCCACACACACCCACACACTTCCAATGTGCATGCTTGCATTTAGACCTCTATAAATGTCCCTTTGCCTCCTGGTTCTTTCCTCTATTGCCTTTTACTTTCCTCTTGTCCCACCATCATGTTTGGCCTTCATTCTAGTTTAGTAATTCCTTGCTGCTACATTGTTCTGATTTAGCCCCACTAGACATCTTACAACCCTCCATTGATTTTAGTTCACTTGCTTTTTCCTTGTCCCTAGGTTGGCCCCCAGCCCCACTTGCTTTTTCCCATGTCCCTTTATCTTGTATCCCCATTGAACAATTGATTCCCTTCTTTATCCCACCTATCTTTTTTTCACCCCACCCACTCTATCCCGAGATACATGCAGATGCATTCTTTACATTGTACCCTGAGTACAAAGAGTGGTGACATTCTTTGTACCCCATGCTCTCTTGTCAGTGAGCATCTTTGATCCTAAAGACAGCTGTTACACTAGGTTAACAATAAGGCACATCAGCAGCAAAGTGTCAGAGTTCGAGATATAGTGGTGATCTTCACAGGATAAGGCGCGATACATGCTCAGTGCTTTCAGGCAGCAGGAGGACTTGATTCCTCATGGATTTGGAGGCTCAGGCACTTCTTTGGAGGGAGTTATGTTTGATAATCTATGGAGCTCAGCGCTTTGGGGTTGATACAATGATCTTTTCATGGAGGAATCTTGGTATGCGTGAACCTTTAGTTATGACGGTCCTATAAGACATTTGTGGAGTAGGATAGGGATCAAGGGACAGTGCTGTTGAGAGACCAACAGGTCAGAAAGGGATTTGTCTTTCTGTTGTAAGGTGCTGTATAGTCGGTTCTGACTCATAGGCACCCTATGAACAAATGGACCCAAACGCTTCCTGCATCCTCACAATCCCTGGGCCATCTGGCAGGCAATGGTACATTCAATATTCTTTACCAATGTCATATGCACTCAGATGTATAAATTCCTCTTCAGACTTATTCATTGCCTAAATGTCACATGCACATGGGTGATTGAAAATGACAAGGCTTGAGTGAGCTGTATTGTAGTCATTAAAGTGTCATCTTTTCTCTGCAACACTTTATTTATTTTAAATCTTACATCTTAGATCTCTTACATCTTACATCCTATATCTCTTACGGAATTTCATCCATCAATTGTATCAAGCATATTTGTACATATGTTGCCATCATTATTTTCTAAGCATTTACTTCTATTTGAGACTTTGGTACCAATTCCTCTTCCCCCCTCCCCTAACCTAATCACCCCTTGATAAATTATAAATTATTATTGCTTTGATATCTTATACCAACTGCTATCATCTTTAACCTATATTTCTGTTGCTCATCTCCCTGGTTGGGGGGTGGGGGGTGGGATGTTATATGCTGATCACTGCAATTGGTTCTCGCTTCTCCCCTCCTTCACTTACTTACTCCCTCCCCTTCAGGTATGCTCCAGAAGATTAGCCAAGGCAATATATCTGTTCCTGGACTTCTTGACTTTGGTCCCATGAGCCTTGGTTGTAGATTAAAACAAAATTAAATCCTTGACAACTTCTATCATTTATATTTTATCATGATTTTGACTCTTGGGAAGTTTTGAGGATTGTGGCCTTCTTTACATCAAGTTGCAATTCCTAGTCAAGATGAAAATCCTTGATCTTCAAACTGCTTCAAGTCTTCCTTGTCGATGCCATCTGCACGGTATAGATTGTTAATAAAAATAAACCTTTATCCTGTACTGATGAAGCCTCTTCTTCAAGCTTCTCAGATCATTTACTCATCATACAGACTATGTACGTATAGTTAAAGGAATATCTACAGTCCTATAAGGAAGTCCAGTTAATAAAATTATCATTCAAATGTATGCCCTAATCACTATAGTAAGTCAAAGAACGCCACCAAATTCTTCAGAAATTGGTTAAAACTGCAATAAAATCAATGGAAAATTATTGACAATATGTGAAGCCTGTAGCTAAAAAGGAAAGGGCAGTCATTGGAAAATATAACTTGGTCACAGTAATCAAACTTGGGATCTCATAATACAATTTTGTAAGACAAATGACTTCTTTATGGCAAATAAAAATTAAAATATTATATATTTGAAAGCAACTAAAATGGCAAGTATACACATGTACTTAGCCTGAAAGAATAAAAATGAATCAAATTGATCATGTTTGCAATGAAGAGATGATAAAGAAACTCAATATTAGCAGCTAAAATGAATTCAGGAACTGAATATAGAGTAGGCCATTAATTGTTCATATGTAAGTTGTAGTTGAAGAAAATTAAAACAAGTCCACAAAAGTCAACATGTGACCTTAAGTATATGCCACCCTAATTAAAAGAATATCTGAAGAACTTATCACACACATTGAACATAAATGACACAGATATGCTAATCTATGGAATGGTATCAAGGGTAAAATAGCATTAAGAAAAATGGGAAAATAAGATTAATTGGATATCAGAGGAGTTTCCAAAACTTCTTTTCAATGTAGAGTAACTAAAATAAATACATGATATTTAATTTTTTTATTTGCCATACTAAAGTAAATGGAAGAAATATTGAGGTAAAATAAGTGAACACATAATTTCTCACGGCAATTGGAGAAGATGAAATAAAATATTATAATGAAATGTGCAAATATCTGCAGTTAGAAACCCAAACAGAAGAACAGACTCAGCATATCTCAAACTGAAAAAAAACTGAAGAAAAATAATCTTCAAAGTTAAATATTGAAAAGTTTTAGGGGTAAACTATTGAATGATGAAGGAAGCTTGCAAACACAATGGAAAGATTACCTAGTCACTGTAAAATAAATAACTACATAAATAAATAAATAAATAGCCGACATTTAACTATTTCAAGAGGTTCAATATTGACTAATTATTTTTTGCTCAAGCTACACTGGGGCATTAGCCAAAAACAAGCCTCCAGGAATTGGTAAAATCCCAATTAAACAATTTCAATAAGCTGATAAACCACTGGAATCATTCATTCATCTTTGCAAAGAAAGCTTGAAGACAGCTGCTTGGCCAACTGAGTGAAACAGATATTTGATCTTACAAATCCTAAACACATATGAGCAAACAGAAGGTGAAAATTATAAAACAATATAATATCACATTCCAAAAAAATTCACTGGATATTATTTAACAATGCTCACAGCAGTTTATCCAAAAGGAGCTGTCAGAAATCAGGGCTATTCCAGAATAGAATTTAGAAAGAGGGGTATCATTGTTGATGTCAGATAGATTGTAGCTGAAAACAGAAAATACCAGAACGATAATTACACACGTTTTATTAAGTAGCAAAGTCAAACCAATTTGGAACCTAACAAATTTGGATTATATATTAAAGTATAGTAAATGAAGAACACATTATTGTGCTCATGTGGAATTTGTAGGAGAAGTGGTATTTTCCATTGTTTCATAGGTGGGTGAAAGTTAAACATTTAATAAGGAAGACTGAAGAAGAATTGATGCATGTGAATTGTGGTGCTGGAGAAAAATATTGAAAGTACCATGGACTTCCAGAACAATGAACCAATGAAGATGCACAGCCAAATGTGCCTGAAAAGCAGGGGTGGCAAAACTTCGTTTCACGTACATCGAATGGTCTATCAGAAGAGACAAATCCCTGGAAAGCACCTCACACTTGTTAAAGTGGAATGGCAGCAGAAAGTAATAGTACTGTCAGGAGAGATTAACTTCTGGCTGCAACACGAACCACAAACATAGTATGCTTTTGATGATGACACAGGATGGGGTCCTGTTCCGCTTTAGGGTATCTGTGTCAATGACTCCAGGGCACCTAACATAAGCAATATGCTGAATGGTCCGAAGGAATGTAAATTTTAGCTTTGTATAAATTTTGCTGTTCTCTCATATATTCTAGTTGGGTTTTCTTTTGTCTTGTGTTGTTCATATGACTATACTGGTTAGGGAGAACTAGACTGGTAGCTGTAAGGGCATTGTCCTAGATCTCAAGAACTTTTATTGTATGTAGCTCTTTCGTGATACCTGCCCTGCAAACGCTGATCTCCTGAGCTTCAGGAACTCCCATCCCTGTATGTTCCACTAAAGGACACTGAAATGCTGCCTGCCCTCCCCGCTCTTGTGCTGCAGTGTAGAAACTCTTTAGAAAAAAAAAAAACTGGGATAATTATGGGGGTATTTTTTGTCTCTCATTTCCAAGGATTATGTTGAAAATTATACTCTCACATATTTTCTCTCTCTTTATTATTATTCGATCAAATCAAACAGGAGATAAAACCAGCCCCCTTTCTGTCATTTTGAGCAAATATTTTAATCATTATTTATTCCTGCCAATAATTAAAGTTACTTAAAAAAGCAAGGGTAATTCATCAAAATTTTAAAGTAAATAATCACTTTAACCTTTGTAAGTTCTCAAATGTGTGGAGATTTTTTCTTATATGCTTATATTTCTACACATGATTTCAAAGGTAAATATCCATGAAGTACAACACCAAAAACATTTTTCTTTAGTGAGAGTAACATTTCTATTGATTTTTACTTCTTAATTTATAAAATCAAATCTTCTGTTGGAATATTTATGTTAACCTATTTTTCCTGTTTGCTGCTTCCATATTTCAATGTTGTTAGGTGTCATGAAGTGAATTTTGACTCATAATGAACATAGGTAACAGAAGAAAACTGCCTACAAAGGATTTCCTGGTTGTCATCTTTACAAAGCAGGCTGTCTCAGAGGCACGGGGTTGGTTTGAACTGCCAGTGTTTTGCTTAGCAACCCTGCTTGACTGTCCCTCAGGGCTTGGCCCCACGTCTGCATGAACAAGGCTATATATAGTAGCCCACAGTCTGTGTGCTTGGAGCACTCACAGTTGCTCGGTATGCATTAAAGCTTTTTTTTTTTTCTCAACTGCTTCTCCGTTTTAAAAAAAAATAGGTTTGTCTAAGATGTAGCTTTACTTTTATAGTTTTAATTGTAAGGGATTACATCCAGTTTCCTTCAAATATAATGTTCCTTTTGTTGGTAGGAAAAAAAGATTAAATTTACTTTTTTATCTTTAATTTGTACATTTTATCAGAATTTGGACCTTTTTTCTAAAATGGAAACAAAATGCACTGAAAATTTTGCTTTATTTAATAGTAGTATGACATGCTACGCTCATTTGTGGTCCAATTCTACTCATAAATTTTATGTCTAAAAATGCATCTTGAGTTTTGATAAAGTAGTAATATAATATAAATTGATTTCTAGACTGTAAGCATATTGGTTATTTCAATTAAGTAGCCACTGTTTTATCATATACATATATACACAAATATGTATCCATATATCCCTAAATTATTTTCTATCTTGTTTTTCCCTATTATCATATTCTTTTAATAACCCTGAATAGAAAAGTTTTGAACACTATATTTAGGAAATGTATTTATTTTCTTCTTGAGAATTTGAATTTGTGGTTAATCATCATTGCAACTAAAATATATTGGCTGTCCAGTTTACCAGGCTCTGTGCTAAGTAATTTACATATACTAAACCCTTGAATATTTTTAAAAAGCCATAAGCATGTTATGCCATTTTACTGATGAGGATAATAAGCTTGCCTAAGTAATTTGCTCAAGGACACAGAGTTAGTACTAGAAATTGCTCTTGAACATAAGAAATTTGACTCTGTAGACTCTACTACATAAGTAGCAAGAACAAGGCATTTGTACTGTCTTTTTAAAGTAAAAAATGAAAATGAAATTTCTAATTATAGCTTTGTGTTTTGGAGCTATGCTGCTACATTTTGACTATTATATCACTTTTCTAGATTTAAAAAGACTCAGAGGATGGATATGAAAGATTGATTCCCAAATCTATTTATATCTACATCTACAAACATATTTATCAATATAAAACAGGTATTTGACCAAGACATAGACACTCCTTTCTGAAAAGATGAAATGCAAAAGAGTTAACCAGTAGTCAACAAGGAAAAGCATCGCACTACATAAACAATCAGTTAGGCATAGTAAAATATAAGAACACTAACTCTGTATCCTGGAGCAAATAAAATTATCTTTCAGAAGCTTCTAATAACAAAAAATCGTGAAAGGTTTATTTATTTGAGGATGAGAATTAAATAACTTGACTCAACTATATTTTGCTTGCTTCACATTGTTTTTCCTTTTAACTTATAGGGCAGATTACTTATTGTGATCGTTAATATTAAGTGCCAATGTGTTGGGGCTTATAATCTTTAGTTGTCTGATAGTCATTGAATTGATTTCTCTTCCATAGTGTGAATAATCCTTTGTCTGATAGAATATAATGTGATTGGAATGCAAGTGTAAGAGGACTTTCCATGGGTAGAGGCATGCCTACCCACTGTTTGTGAACATTCCAGCCATGACAACACTCTCTCTCAGCCTCTGTTCTTAGGCTATAACTCTAGAAATGTTTTTTTAGCTTCACACCTGTCATGGAAAGCTTAGGTTAGCTGATTCACCTGTGAATCAGCAGAGATCTCTTACCTGTTTCCTGACCTTCAAATGTTGGATTCCTCAATTCCTGAAGACTGATTTTTTTCACCCTGCTGCCCAACGCACAGATTTGAAATATTCCAGTCTCCACCACAGTATGAGCCATTCTCTTAAAACTCTCTCTCTCCCTCTCGCTCTCTAGCCATCATCTATCTATACACTGCACTGGTTTTTCTCCTCTAAAAACCCAAATGCTTTTTGTGGGTAATTTTTTTTCACTTGTTTGAAAAGCTATCCCCATGCCCCTTTATTATGGATTTTGGACTACGTGTCATTTTTTTCTCCACTTGTGAAATTAAATGAATAGTATGACCAAGTATAATTTCAAAAGAAAACAACATAGAATATTATTTGGTTTACTGCAAATCATGGCTTGGGACAAACTCCACTGAAAAATACTCTAATTGTCTCAAGTGGACAATGTCCAAGAAATCATTTCTAAAGTGCATGGATCACAAATAATTTTAAAAATTCATGAATCCAACATAATGACAAAGCATGGAGCAGTGACCCTAAAAATACAAGCAGGAATGACTATTATGCTGAAAAGATATAGAAAGAAACTTTTATTATGGTAAGTAGGATTTATAACACAGATTCATAAAGTTCTTTGACCTACCACCACCCCTCCTTTTCAGGAAAAATGAACTACTCACTCTCTCCACCCCATTAAAAAGTCTTGTACACTAGATCCTAATCCAGGATAAAGTGTAGGCATCTGCCTTTGCACTCCTCCTACATCATTCCAAAGGATCCCTGGTGGCATGGATGATACTTTGAAACCACAAGCTGTTCTCAAGGAGAAAACTTTCCACTTCTGTGAAGAAGCTGCATCCCAGAGACAGCCTAACCCTGTCCTAGAAGATCACTATGAGTCAACATCAACTCAAGGCAATGGGTTTCTCGAATCATTTTATCTCCTTCTCCCACTCCAGCTCTCCTGCCCAAGGGGTGGCTTCACCCACTCTGGGAAATATTGATTTAATTTTTTTTTATTTATGTGGGGACAGCACCATTTTCTGAATTGCTTAGTATTTTTGATCCTGGCTCCATTTTGCTGTCATTGTAAGACAGAGAGTATCCAAACTGAGAAAGATACTAATTGTATCTTCTGTCACAGAGTAAACTCATCTTTCTTGAAGCTTTTTTTGTGAGATTTGCTTTCATTTGAGATCAGATTGCCACTTTCTCAAGTTGTAATCTAATCAATCCTCACAACCATACAATAAGGTTCAGAACTTCATGCTATGGACAATGGTCAAAACATTCTGCCAGTATAGCCTTAAGCAAGGAGAGTTGAGAATAGAACATTTTTTTCACTAATCTGCAGGATGAGAAAAGCCACTGCCATCCAGCTGACAGACACATTGCAATCCTAAAGGACAGGACGGGACTGTCTTTTTGATTTCCAAGATTATAAACCTTTTGGTTGTAGTGCACAGTGAAATCATCCAAACGTGTGTAATAAAGACGCATGCCAGACTAAGACATCCTTTAGTAAGGGTTCTTAGTAAAATGTGAGCAAAACATGGTAATGGTCTTGTCAAAGGAAGAAATTTTTTGTTTTTCATTTTTGGGCATCCCTGCCCTCTGCTGGTGGGAGTAGGAGGCCCAGCCTTTGCTCCTGTGGAGCTGCTGCTGGAATTGAACCTCCATCCCAATGGTTCGCAGTCCTGAGCACAACCACTATGCCAACAGGGCTCAGCCCAAAGGAAGAAACTTTTAAGACTTGGAAAAACTAGACATTCTTGTCAAGTTTAGAATTCATAGTTTCACTATATATGCCTATATGCCTCTTTAACTTCCAAAATAAAGAAAAAATAGATACAAACTTTAGAAATATGAAAAAAAGTTACATTTTCCTGGAAGAATCAAAGCATAATTATAAACACTAACAAAAGAGTAATAATCTGAAGTACTCAAGTGAAGTAAAGAAGAAAGCAAGTGCAGACAATTTTCATACAGGCAGATAGATGTTAAAGTTGCTTTTTCAGGAGTGGGGGCAAGAATACAGAGCAGACAAATCATCCCAGCCGAATTGGTCATGGCTTTTGGTCCCCAATCTCATGAAATGTATGTTTGATTTGATTATGTTTTCTGATAACAGTGAAAAAGTTTTAAGCTAATATTAATTGTTATTGTTTGCCATTATTACCATTTACTTTATTCCTACTCATATCTATCCTTTGCACAACAGAACAAAAATGTACCTCGTCCCGTATCTCTCTTCTAGTCATTGCTGTGTCTGAACTTCTAGCAACCCCTAAGTGGATCATTCTCATTGAGAAAGTCGTAAGAGGACGTTACATGGGTCTAGGCAAGACAGAGGGACACTGTGGCTGCAGCGATGGACTGAAGCATGGCGAGTGTGAGACGGAGCAGGACAGGCTGTATATTGCACCATTGTTCACGAAGTTGTTCTGGGTGGGAACCAACTCATTGGCACCTAGCAGCAACTTGTATTTAGGATAATTTCCTGTATTTAAAGTCAAGTAATTTTAAGAATTGAAGGAGCCCTGAAGAGGGCAATGGTTAAGCATTGGAATGCTAATTGCAAGAGTCGTGGTTCAAATACCCAAGGTATTCAGGGAGAGAACGATGTAGCAGTCACCTTCATGAAGATTCCAATCTTTTCTCTGTAGAGTACTTCTAAGTCAATGATGCCTGCTGGCTGTAAATATATCTGAAGAAAACCTTTTCTGCACCACAAATTCCATGCCATCTAAGACTTCCCCTCAATTGTTCTTCTTCCATGAGAAATATGTTGATGGAGTGTTTCTTATGCATTGTACACACTTTCACATTTCAGTTCACAGCTTCTGTTTCTGTTAGTTCCAGAAAGCAAGTTTATTACCCTACAATTTCATTGTTATTGCAATCTAAAGTACATATTTTAATACTTATATACTTTCTCAAGCCTTTAGCAATTTATACTTTGTCAATTGTCTTCTTTTAAGCACTTTCATCACTTGACTTCCTTGACAGCACCTTTAATTTCCTTGTTCCTCTTGGGCTAGCATTTTTTAGTATCCTTAATGGATTTTTCTTTTTCTATTTGTGCTTAAATAATTTTTCTAGGGCTCCTTCGATCATACAAGAAGTATGGTTATATGTGCATGTTTGTGTGGGTATTAACAAACTAAGTGCTACTAAGTTGATTCCAATTTACAGCAACTCTACAAGACAAGGTGGAACTTCCCCCAATATGTTTTAAAAGCTGTAGGCCACCAGAGGGGGGGGGAGCTGTAAATTTTATGAATACAGATAGCCACAACCTTTTCCCTATCCCTCACTGCTACCAGCTTCTCCATGATTCTCTCAATTAGTAACTGAACACTGACCTTGACTGCTGTGTCACTAGAGATTCTTTATGTTTTCTTATTCCTTTTGAAGTGAGGCTATCTATTTCTGTAATGATTTATAAGTTATAA
>PVJH01009320.1:0-79861 GCA_004026705.1 Nesogale talazaci | reverse complement strand
GATAACTGAAAAAAACCAACCCAACAATAATAAAAAAAACCCAACCTTGGGCTAATTGGCCCTGAAAAACTTGAGTTTAAATCATCACTTCCTAGTTGTGCAATGCTACATTAACTATAGGTAAGCAGGAAAGCCTCAAGCCCTATAGTTTTCAGTTTACACAAGCTAAAATTAAAATAGCAATATTTACATTTTAGTTATTCTAAATAAGGACATGGTTCTATGAAATGTATGACGTCATCAGCAATCGTAACTTATGGTGACCCAATGGGGCAAACTAGAGCTCCCCATGTGGGTTTCCAAGGCTGTAGCTCTTTACAGGAGTAGAAAGTCTTGACTCTCTCCCGAGGAACCTTGTGGTGTTGAATTCTGACCTTGAGGCTTGCAGCCAACATGCAACCATTCTGCCACCTGAAGTACTTGATTATTTTCTTGTGTCATCCTTTAAACATAATCATTTTAATCACCGATAGCTGTGTGAAAACCCACTTCAGGAGTGAGGTTCACAAATCAATAGTTATATTTTCCGGTTCATGATTCTATGGGTCCGCAATTTAGGACTTCACCGAGAGAAGGTGTGTCAATGATCGCGATACCTGTCATCTTAGCTAGGCTAATTTGAATGATTGAAGATACATGAGATGTCTTGACTGGAACATATTCTTGAAGCTTCAATTCTAACTGTTTAGCTCATTTTCATCCACATGGTTATTAGCTGGATATAGGAAATAGAAGATGAGATGGCCAAACCTGGATAGACAAGAACTCAGCATTTTTTCTTGCATATGGTCTCTTTGTGGTAGGTTACGTTTTCCCCAAATATGATGATCTAAGGGGATTCAGGCATTTTAAACAGTGATTGACTTCCTACAGAATGCGCTTTCATGTGGCAAGGTAAATATCAAGGTTTAAGGTTTAGATAATCATAGGAGTTTCGCAACAGCATTCCTACCACAATCATAGGACAAACTCAGATTTAAAGGAGGTGGCACGAATCTAGGAGGAGTACACATATAAGAGGAACGTGCAATCATTTAGGGTCACCTTTACAAACTAGCCACTGTAACAATTAAGCAATACATGGTATCATTTGAGAGAAAAATTTTTCTACTAATTTGAAGAAAATTAACAATAACCCTGGCCCTAGGATTTTGAATATGATAATTTAAAGGAATCGGCAAAACAAAATTGGAAGAGGTAACAACAAAGGAAAAAATAATCTTTTATAAGAAAAAAAATCAGTGGTATATTTTAATGACAAAATTATGCTATCATTATAACTTCTTCAGTGTGCGGTATTGTTCAAAAAAAACCTTTATCTCTTTTTAATATTTAAAAGAATCTCTGGAGTTCCCATACATCTACCTTGACCAGGTGTCAATTATATTTTACTTTCTCTTCTTCCATAAGTAGTCCATTAACTCTCAAAGATTACTTGGTCCAAAGAAACTGCCCTATACTAGAGGAAAGACACTTTGGAATAGCTGCTTATCACATGCAGGGGGCCATTTTCTGCTATACCGTTTTGTTTTTGGGGGGTGAGGGGGCCATTATTGCCTCTGGTGGTCATAGGTGCTACCCAGTGCTGCTCCTGAGAACCGCCGCTGGATTTGAACCGCCACGGTCCCTCACTCAAGCACTTACACCACCGGTACTCAGCCCTGCTATACTGTTTTTATTGTCACTAAATTACACATTCTTTTTAAAAATCATTTTATTGGGGGGTTCGTACAACTCCCATCATAATCCATACATATGTGTATTGTATGAAAAGCATCTTTATACACTTATTGCCATCATCATTCTCAAAATATTTTCTTTCCACTTAAGCCCTTGGTATCAGCTCTTCATATTTCCCCTCCCTCCCCACCCCTCCACCCAAGGACCCTTGGTAATTTATACATTATTTTAATTTTGTCATATCCTACACTGTCTGCTGTCTGCTTTTACCCACGTCTCTGTTATCCATATCCCATGGAGGAGGCCATATGTAGATCTTATAACTGATTCCCCTGATCTATTCCACCTCCCTTCCACCCTCCTGGTATTGCCACTCTCACCACCAGTCCTGAAGGAATCCACTGGTCCTGAAGGGATCATCTGTCCTAGATTTCCCATGTTTCCTTTTCCTATCAGTACCAGTGTACATCCTTTGTTCTAGCTGAATTTATAAGGTAGAATTGAAATCATGATGTGGGATGGGGGGCAAGAACTAGAGGAAAGTTGCATATTTCATTGTTGTTACACTGTGCCATGACTGGCTCGTCTCCTCCCCACAACCCTTCTGTAAAAGGATATCGCTTCACCTACAAATGGGCTTTGTGTTCCCAATCTGTACCTCCCCCTCATTTATAACGACATAATTTTTACTTCTTTTATGCCTGATACGTGATCCCTTTGACACCTCATGGTCATACAGACAGGTGTGCTTCTCCATGTGGACTTTGTTGCTTCTGAGCTAGATGGTCACTGGTTTACCTTCAAGTCTTTAAGGCCCCAGAGGCTGTATCTTTTGATAGCTGGGCATCATCAACTCTGTTCACCACTTTTGCTTAGTTACGTCTTTGTCTTCTGTGATCATGTCAGGAAGATGAGCATCATGGAATGTCAATTTAATAGAACAAAGTGTCCTTGCATTAAGGAAGTACTTGAGTGGAGGTTCAATGCCCATCTGCTGCCTTAGTACTAACCCTATAATTATAGGCGCATACATATATTTTCCCATCATCATATGTAAATATATTTACCTCTCTGACCCAAAGCCCTATGGGGACAACCATGGAGAAGCAGGGTCAGGAGAAGCAGGTGCTCTGATCCCACCACATTACTAAGGGTGTGCAGCATAGCAGCATGGGGAGCAAAGCATGGAGTTCCCGAGGGAGTGCCAAGGATATTTTTTGGGCTCAGGATGTGGCACCCCCATTGAATACAACCAGGGAACACTACTGGAGGTCAATGAACTGGCCTTGAACTATTTACAGGTTTTTCTCTTCTTATTATTTTTTACTTATTTATATATTTTTCTAGACATTGGTGTTTTTGTTGTCCTCATTTTGTTTTCTTTAGTCCCTTCTTCTTGGGATGTCTTGATTTGTATATATATATATATATATATATATATATATATATATATATATATATAATTATTATCTCTTCAAGTCTATCTAGATAAGATGGACCAGATGAGCAATCTGGAGGAGAAAACAATGAGACTTATGCTTCCAGTGGAACATGAGAGATGTGGTGGTGGAGGAATGTAAGTGCTGTTGACCAACCCAGGGATAAGGTAACAACAAGTGATCCAAAATCAGTAACAAGGTGCGTGTGAGAGACCTGCTAGGGATTGATCAAGAGTAAAGTAACAGAGAGAAATTACTGAAACCCAAATAAAGGTTGAGCATGATAGTAGGAGAAGAGGAAAGTAAAAGGAAATAGAGGAAAGAACTTGGAGACAAAGGGCATTTATAGAGGTCTAAATGCAGGCATTCTTATCGAAAATTGGTACATTTTCAAATGTTCTGGTCCAGTGCTGACATTCCTGAGTTGTGCAAACAGTTGACATGCTAGGCTGTTAAATAGAACATTGAAGATTTGAGTCTAGCCAGAGTCACCTTCGACAAAAGGCATGGAGATCGATTGCAGAAAACTCCAACAAAGAATGCTCTATGAGGAGAATTCTGTTCAGACAGACCGGAGGATGTCATGAGTCACCTTGACGTATTTTACTGGTGTCCACTGCTGTACTGGTATCGTTTTATAATACCAAGTTTGGTTGATTCTAGCAATCCTGGTACCAATGATTTTTAAATTTGGCTCCTAAGGTTTTGGGTTACCCTTGGGATACTTTTCCTATCAGTCATTATTCCCATCATTGGCTTTTGATTCTCCAAGTTACACACATCCCTGACTAACTTAATAACATAAATCTGCAGGTGTCTTCTGCCTGACTCACAAAACGATAGCCTATATTAGTGGACAGGACTTTAAAAACCCCAGGAGATGACAGATGCGCATCCAAATAGCTGATCTATATCTAAAAATAGATCAGATGGTATTTACTAGACTCACTCTCTTCTCTATGCATTGTAATCTGGCCACACTGATCACTGCCATTGCTTATCTGGTCCAGGATATTGAGTCCTTAAGTCACACTCATCTTTCTCTCACAGCTGGGCAGGGTGGGGTATCTGAGGATCACTGAGATCGCTGCACAGGGGGTGTAAGGTTAAAATTATTATTATAATGTTACTAATATATCACATTAATCTTCCAAATATACAGTGGACTTTTCTACTGAACATTTGAAGGAGCTACACAACTCACTGAACAGATATTTTACATCTGACTAATTAATGCATACGAGTGGTAGAGCGGCTAAACATTGGGGTTGTGATCTGCAAGGTAATCAGTTTGAAGCCACCAGATACTTCACGAGAGAAAGACCATCTTTCTGATCCCAAGAAGAGTTAGTCTCTGTCACTCACAAGGGCAGTTCTATTCTGTCTTGTAGGATCTCTACGAGTCAGTTGGAAATGGCTCGAGGGAATGAGCTTTGGAGAAAGCATACTTTTACAAATCTGCATGAATGAAAGGCTCTCTTGAAATGTTTCAGAACCACTGAATTACATTGTGCTCTTTCAGAACTCTGTGCCACTACAGTAAGTCAGAACGCTTGAGGTTAACCCTTTTTAGAACTCTTTTTCTCCGAAGGCTAAGGTCTCCTTCTACTAATCAAACCTCCTATTAGAAATATATTATTAAGATAGACTTAACCAAAAGGAGGAAGTTCACGTCAGCGAATAAAATTTCTCTGTTATTACAAGTGGGATGCTAGTAACTAATGCTGGAGGTGATAACGGAATCCTGGTGGCAGAGTGGGTCACACACGGGGCTCCTAACCACATGGTCAGCATTTCGAACACACCCCACAGGAGATAGACAACGTTTGCTACTTTCAGACAGAGTTTCAGGGTCTGAAAAAATAAGGGAAATTTTACCCTGTTCTAGAGGGTAACTATTAGAATCAACCTGATGACAATGATTTTGAGGTTGTTGCTTTTTTTCCTCAGGAGAGGAAAATGATAATTTCTCTAGATATGTTGACCATTTATTAACATGTAACTAAAGTAAACCAGGCAATTTCCATGAGCAAGTACAGCTATGTCAGTATATTTGAATAGCATTGATCATTTATAAAGCTATATTAGGAATATTATAATTTCAGTCCTTTATTTCTTTAAATGCAGAGTTATTATTCAACTATATGTTGTCATAATCAACTCTGACTCAGGGACTGTGTGTGCAGTATAATGAACTATTTTCCAATCCTGCACTACCATCACAGTACTAGGAATGATTACATCTATTTTGGCACTGAATGCTTCATTCTGTTTCATTAATATTCTCCTTTTCTCTACCAAGCTTGACATTCTTGTTTGGGGTTTGCTTTTCCAGATAACGTACGAGGTAAGCAAGTTAGGGTTTTGTCATCCTCACTTCATTCTGGGTATTCTTCCTTCATGACAGATTTGTTTGATCTTCTGGCAGGCCCATGGTATATGTATTAAACATATTCAATGTCTTACATGTTTATGTATATATATAATTTTCACAATAACTTAAAAAACACAGCATGTTTTATTGCTCTGACTTAAAAGCATTAGCATATTTGGCAACAACAACAATACCAACAACAAAATTTTTTATTCTGTTTATATATCAGAACAAATTTACCAGGGTTCTGCTTGAATAAGAATCTTAATACATTTTTACACAAACCAAAACTTATAGGGCAATATATTTTGTCCTCAGAACCACATAGTTTTTGTACTATAAATGTGCCTAATATTTAGGTTGGAAATAGAGTTGTATGTTTAAGTCCCTGTGTTCAGGACCTATTTTTAGTTTGCTTATTACTTTACTATCTGTTCATTTAAATAATTATTTGACACCTGCTCATGGCAGATTGTTTGAATAAAATGTATTGGCTCAGATAAGTTTGTTACCTGCCATCTGTCCAGTAAAGGTGAATTCTACAAGCTGGCATTTTTAAAGATACCTTAAAAGATTATTTTCTATGAGTATTTTCTCCTTATTTTTAAGGTGTTGGCCAGGAAAAAAATCCACCAATATTATCGTTAAATACAGTATTTTTAATCTTTATCAGGCATATTTTATTATCTCAAATGGTAGCTTGCACATTGTTTCAATTTAATCAGAAACATACGCCAGAAGGTGCATACTATATTAAACTAGAATCTGTTAGTTTTAAATTTAAATTAGATATTTCATTTGGTTGGCATCTTGAATAGCTTCAATCACATTGTTTTTGGTAGATTTTGACACTTTAGAAAACTCTAAATATCTTAAAGTGGATCTTTTAAAAATACATATTTAATATTTATACTATTATGAAATTAGATTAATTTCATTATTACAGGTATTTTTGAATTTATAATCAATAAAAAACTTACAATAAGAAATCACGTTTAAATAGCAGGATTAATTTTAAAACAAAAGTCAAAAAAATCTTGAAAGACCACTCTAAAATAATATTACATGTAAAAGTTTTTTTCTTTTTAAAATCAGTATCTTCATTTGAATAAAGTAGGCCAATATTCCTTTTCTTTTCATTCAAAGGATTGATTTTAGTGAAAGAAAGCATGGTAAATTCTATTTTATTCTTTATTTCACTTTTTAAAGTATGTATCCAATAACATTTGAACACCTCTTGTGTGTCAGGAATTAGAAAAAGAGTAATTGTCAAGATACCTGGTCTTAGCTCTTCTGTATAATAAAGGTTTAACTTTTATTATTACCTTCATGTATTCAAGCTACTTGGATCCACTCATGTATTTTAGCACCAATTATGTTTGTTTGTGCATGAATTAATTACAATTTTAATACCTATGCTGAAAGTAAAATTAGAGTATCTCAAAGTATTTGAAACTTCACCTGTGTCTGCGAAGTGTCCTATATTTTGAATATAAATTTACTGGACTGGAGAAGGGCAGATTTTTTTTCCGCTTTTTAAAATTATATCTACTTATCTAGCATGATAGCAGTTTTTCAAAGATTCCTTTGACATAGTAGCCCTAGATCAACTAGAGTATTCTTTTGGACTGTGGGGACTTCAAAAAACACACAGCACATCTTTAAGTACCTTCTGATATAATAAGCAGACAGCACCAACATAAATAAATGTGTGTCAGTCACTTGATCTGATGTCAATTTGAGGATTAAGAGTGTAGGGGTAGAGGCTAACCTGTCAATCTGGCGAGAGCCAATGAGGCTTCTGAATGGGCATGGCCTTCTCCTGAAACTACTGGGAAGTGTGGTACTTCCTTCTTGGAGGTGGACACACTCTCTCTGTTTACAGAGTCTCTTGGAGGCATTGCAGCTAAGGAGCTATGTGGCAGCCTGCTGATAGACCCTGAGCCCTGGAAACTGTAGGTGCCTTGGGGAGACCCAAGCCAGCACTTGAGATGCTTCTACTGCCACTGGATACACAAGACTCTGCGCCCACTGACCTGTGATTTGAATGTGTCATTGAATGTGCTTCATGAGTCTGAAGAGGACTTATAGATTGCTATCAGGCATTTGGGGTAATGTCGGACTTATTACCTTGGATTGGACTGAACTGGGATATTAATGTACAGTTGCACTTATATATAAAGCTCTTTCTTATAGACATATGAATGCTTATGAATTTGTTTCTCTAGTCTACCTGAACTAACTGGATAAGTGGATAACTAATTAACTAAGTGGATATAAACACCAGTGATTCCAGAAATAAATATACACAATACACTGCTGGACCAAGGCTTCTTCGTACTATATGATCTTCTGATTTGTTGAGCCATAGTGTTCTTGAGGAATACACAATAACTTTAGCATTCCAGTGGCCAAAAACTTGGCCAACTGTGAATTCTCAGCGTTTCTGTAGAAAAGTTTAATCAAAGAATTAAACTTTTGTTCATAGATATCAGGCATATAGCACCACTCTTACAAGAATCAAAGTCAGATTGCAACAATGTAAAATATGTTGCCGAAGTATTTAGCAGGAGATTGAAAAATACAATCAACTTGACCACTATCTGTGTGAGGAGGAAGAATAGTTCAACATTTTTTTTTTAATTTATGTCACTAGTTGTTTTGGCACCATTTCAAGACTGCATCATATGAAAATGAATATGTGAATCTTTCTAGATTTCAAATATTCTCAGATTCCAATCTGGCTACATTTTGAAATTTGGGTTTGAAGATGTTTTCCAAGATCTCTTAGCTTCTTTCCCTTTTTTCTTTTTATATTTTTATTTTTAATGTAGAATTTATATTTTTAAATATATTTTTATTTTTATGTTTAATGTAGAATTAGTGGGTGTTTTGCATTTCAGAGAATCAGTTTTTCATTCAAATCATTTAAAATACTTATCAACTTTCTCCCCCTTCCAACCCCAAACACATACACACACACACACGCACACACACACACACACGCACGCACACACACGCACACACACACCACACACACACTATCTTACTCTACTCCAGTTCTTCTGATTTATCTCCTGCTTCTTGTAGATAGCTATTTTCCACTTCACTCAATATAATATCTGTTAACTCCTACCTTGGTTTATTTTAATGCAACTAATCACATGAATTTCATTTTTGGATGTAAAAAGTATTTCTTTTAAAACTTAAGATATAACCTCATCACTTAATTTATAACCATATGCATTTATTTCATGATTTATGAATATATTATATTTTCTACATAGTATTAGAATAGCTTTATCAAGAAAAACCTTTCTAATAGCAAACCTGGCATGGCATATGTTGTATGTTGGTTTATGACAAATTCCCATCCTTGAAAAGTCACGAATGAATATAGTCCTGTACAATGGGTATAGGAATTGCTGTGTCAGAGGAAAACAAAGGGCATCAATACAAGTATCACTGGAGGTGGTTTCTGATTAATTTAAAATGTCCAGAAATAAACTTAAATATCTATGTGTCTTTAAGTTATTAGGTAAAAATTGAAATAGGGTGAATATAAAAATAAAACACATGTCTATTCCTTAGTCAGGCATATCAGACAAAGGAATTTCAGACACAAGACCTGAATCTAATTTGTTTTGGAAGGCAGGATCATTTGGTCAGCTCTACTTCATCCTTTGGTTGCCTTGGAGTTGTTTGAGATATCAAGCAGATGGAATAAGATTGTATAAGATTTAATTTGACTGAATCTAGTCTTTTATTGATAAAAGAGACATTATTTTGAACAAAAATATTTTCCCCATTAAAAAAGTAAAAACACTGAAAGACATTGAACATGTACTGATATGCCTTGTAACATACTAGATTTTCCACAGAAACATAATCATATTATCTGATTGAATTATTTTTGTATAACTCATGTGGATGATTCTCTAAATTTTCCTACTGTTATTTAGAGCTATTGAATCTCAGGGAGACCAAGAGATTCCTTTAAGTTCACATAGTGCTACCAAAGTAAGGAAAAGAGGACAATACCCAGGGATATTTTTCCAGTTCTTTGTATTATATTGGCTAAACATGAAACTGCATTTTTAACTGATCTTCATGATTGCAGCCAGAAGGTCTTTATATAAAAATACCTATCATTTGTTCATTTTGAGCACAAATTTGATTTATTTATTTCTTGAACCAAGCTTTTAAAAACAGGGTTTAAACAGAGTTACATTCCTATTTCTTTATGAAGAATCTTCCAACAACAAAACAACAACAGCAAAAAATATTGCCATCTTGTTAAGTCAATCTCATATTGACTCTATCTAGGGCTATAGAAGTCATATATCTCTATGGGAGCAAATATCCTCATCTTTCTCCCACAGTGAAACTGATGGGGTTTGAACCTTCCAATCAGCATCCTTATGATTACTCAGTATGCTGTCCATTAAACCCACAGAGCACCTTCCTAGGTTTATTCAGTCTTGTTAGTCATGAATTACATAATTCTCCCCTCTTTCAGTTAATTACTAAAGACTTCTCTTGTGTGTTATTCCTTTCTTTGTTGTTCCCTGCATTCATACTAGTGTTCTCTTACTTTACTCCCCTCTATTCCATATATATATATATATATATATGATATAGTTTAGATAAATTCTTATATTCATGTAAAGACCAATCAATAGCGAAAGGATAAATGAGTAATAGGTCTCTTTCTTCATTTTCTGTAAAACTTAAAAGGCATCAATTATTTTTCCAGCTCAAGAGAAAGCACCTAATAAGATAAGAGGTGGTTCATTCTTAAACCCTTATTTGTAAATAGAGGTAACACTGAACTAACCTAAAACTCATGCAATCTTCCCTGGGTATATACAGGACATTGATTTTAAGATACCAAACCCTACTGTGGATACTAGAATTCTTAGCTGTTCAAGTCCATTACACAAAATGTAAAAAAGTATCGTATTTGCATATACCATTCACATCCCTTCTATACTTACATCATTTCTAGATTGCTTGCAATGACCTGCCACAGAAAGTAATATAGGGGAAGTAGGCAAGATGGTGTCCAGGCAGAATTCCCCCACCTAGTACTTCCGCTGTTAGACTTAAAAATCAAAGGTTAGGAGGCCTATACTGGGAGGCTTGGTATTAAAAATAGATTCAGTGTATTAGCGTCTGGTTCAGAATTCCCCATGCTATTTTCACCCACTAAGTGAGTCAAGAACTAGCTGAAGCACTCAGTTCACTGTATCTGCCCATGAGCTCCACTACCCCTCTCCAGGTTGAGCAGGCATCCATTTCTTTGCTTAAGAACTGAGTCTTGCAGCAAGCAGTAATTTCCCTAGGCTGCTGTATAAAAGTGACCATACATACTCCCATGTTCACAGAGAACTTCTTTTAAGTAGCCAGAAAACCTCACCCAAGAGTTCCCCTCTCTAACATCCATCCTGCTTCTGCAATCTAGGACTTCAACCTCCCTCCCCAGCCAGGATGGAGAGCCTGTATCAGCCATCCTCTTTCCCCCTCTTCCCAGCTTCATGCCTGCCATCATGGGTAACTAGAGATGATTAGACACTACTTTTCAACAATTGAAAATCTGCTGGGATATTTACCTGTGACAGTACACAGTTCCCCAAGCGCAACCTGCAGTTCAGTGCAGGACAGAGCTGGGAATAATGCAGGAGTGATGCTAGGAGAGACTTTATATACATTCAGATGCAAACCTGCTCCACTAATTTGGTCCTCCTTCCCTGAGGGACAGTGGAGCACAGTCCTGATACCAGGGCACCCCACAAGCCCATTATAAAAAAAATGATTAAAACAAAAAAACCCCCAAATTTTGGGGTTTCTCAATTTTGGGTTGTATTCCTTTGTGTAACTTTGAGTATAAGCCACCAGAATTCTGTCCATTAGAATAGCATTAAGCTATCAAGACATCCAGAACGCTAATGCCTAGAAACTTAACATAACAAAACAGTAACAGCCAACAGATTGATAAATACACTCCAAGGCAAAAAACAAAACAACAATAACAAAGCAAAACAAAAAAAAAAGGTTCTATCAGTCTTGGGATTCACATAGAGTCTTTAAAAGGCTGCAAATTGTGAACAGACACACCAGGAACAGCCTGAGTACAAGCTGCAGGCCAGCCTCAACCCAGCCAAGTAGCACACCTACAGTTGCCTACTTCAGCTCACCCTCTGAGGCTCCCCACCACTGCCAGCCACTGAATTGCTGTGGCACCCCACCTATGTAGAAGTCCTACCCACCACCATAATAAGCCACAGGTAATCTTCAAAAACATTCTTAAAAGACACACAGAGAAAGAGCTTAGGACCCCATCAGTTCTTCCTACTTGGCAAAAAAACAGCAATATACCTCAGCAAGAAAACAAGAAAAACAAAATGCAACAGTGAAGGAAGTCATAAACTTAACAATACTCATTGAAGAATCAGATGTTGATTTACCACAAAAATATTCAGAATGCTGCTTGGTGTAGCACAGGTTATAAGGGAAGTGATTCAGAATAAGGACACAATGATAGAGGGGATGAAATCCAGGATACAAGGGATAAAGCCCACACAACAAAGGGAAATATAAGAACTAATGCATGAGGTGACAGAAGCCAAACACAAGATCACATAGTTCACCAACAGACTAGAAGAGGCAACAAATTGTACCAGTGAGATCAAGGATAATTAGGCAAATTTCAACAAAGGGGAAAGACAGTCAAACCAGTATATCAAAGAGGTGGAAGGAAACCTGAGAACAATGACAGATACAATGAAGCAAAACAATATGTGAACAATTGGTCTCCCAGCACAAGACTCAATGAAGTCAACAGTTAAATTAGCAAGGAAATTCCTAGAGGCAACACCCCCACATTACTGAATGAGAATCAGACATTTATACAGGCAGCAGAGAGAGGACACCAGTTTAAATAATCCCCAAGCACATACTAGTTAAATTATCCAACATCTAGGAAAAAGAGAAATTTTAAGAACAGCAAAAGAAAAAAAGACAGTCACAGACAATGGTGCTCAGATAAGAATAAGTTCAGATCTCTAGGCAGATAGCATGAAAAGAAGAGAGTAGAGTAACATTGTACAAAGCTGAAAGAAAAAAGAAACCAACCCAAGAACCTATCCTCTGCCAAGCTATATATTAAGATAGATGGTGAACAAGAGCCTTCCCAGATATGGGAAAATTTAAAGAATGTGCCACAACATGCACCCAATGTTGTGGAAAAACCTTGCCAACTCCCTGTGCCAGAAGAACTACATCCACCAAGCACAAATAGGGGGCCACCATATAGTGCAACTCCATCCAGAAGTCAAATCTATCCAGCAGTGAACACACCAAAAACATTTACCTTGGTAAGATTGCCTGAAAGGGAAAAGAAGACAAGAATATAATCTCTTATATAAACACAATGCACTGATCTGAAGGCAAATGTGAAAACACCCAACACAAATGGTCTGAGATGACAATGAATTCAAAGATGGTGGTAATAACTGAATGTCAAGGGCCTGAACTTGCCAACTAAAAGACAAAGGTAGTGGGTTGGCTTAGGAAGCATGATCCATGAACCTGTTGCCTACAAGAGACACATCTTAAACTTGCTGGAAAAGTAGACTAAGAATAAAAGGCTGGCAGAAAATATACCAGGCAAACAGCAACTAAAAAAAAAAAAAATTAGGGATTGCAATACTGATCTTTGAAAAAATAGACCTCAAGGTACAAAGATGATAACAAAAGACAGAGATGAACACTATGTAATGCTAAAGGGATCAATAGACCAAGAACCAGTAAGCACAATAAACATATATGTGCCTAAAGAGAAAGCCATGAAATTAATAAAACAAATTATTCAAAAGATGAAAAAAGAAATTATGGATACAACAATAAAGTAGGTGACTTAAATACACAACTATCAGAGAAAATTAGATCCTTGGGAAAGAAGCTCAGCAATGAGGTGACAATGCTAACTACTAAAACTAGGCAATTGGACTTGATAGAGATCAATAGACATCTCCATCCAAATGCCAAAAAAATCACCTTCCTTTTAAGTGCACATGGCACAGCTTTCAAAATCGACCATTCGCTGGAACACAAGTCACAGTGGAGTTATTTTAAACACATAGAAAGCTCTCAGTCATCCTTCTTGGACCACTACACCAAAATGCTGGAGATCAAAAAATGACGAGAAAAACAAGGGCAAAAAACTGGATTATAAATAACCATCTTTTGGGCTGAGCCCCGGGGCATAGTGGTTGTGCACGGGACTGCGGCCCACTGGGACGGAAGTTCAATTCCAGCAGTGGGGCTGGGCCTCCTACTCCCACCGCCGGAGAGCAGTGATGCCAAAAACAAACAAACAAACAAACAAACAAATAACCATCTTTTGCAACACGAATAGTCCTGGCCCAAATTACAGAGGAAATTAGGAAGTTTCTAGAATCTAATGAGAATGATTTTACATTGTACTACAACCTATGGGATATAATAAAAGCAGTTATTAGAGGAAGTTTTACAGCGATTAATGCATATAAGAAAAAGGAGAGAATTATGACTGGTATGCTATTCCAAAACTTCCAGCAACTAGAACACAGACAAGAGAACAACACATCCAATAGGAAATGAAAATGAGTAATAAAAATCAGGGCAGAGCTAAATAAATGGGAAGGCAAGAAACAATTGCAAAAATATCAATGTAGCAAAACACTGGTACTTTGAAAGGATCGACAGAATCAATAGACCACTGGTAAGCCTAAACAAAGTAAGGAAGTAAGAAACATTAATAGCCAGGATGAAGGATGAAACTGGGAACATCAGTTTCCCCAATGGACCCCAAGGATATTAAATGGATAATCACAAAGTGCTGTGGAAGTCTGTATTCTCATGAATTCAACAATGTGAAAGACATGAAAAAAATACTTGGAAAGATGATTCCTCCCGAGATTAATTCAGATAGAGGTCAGGAACTTCAATAAATCCACAGCAAAAGAAGAAAAAGTAGAATATCAACCAACAAAAACTACCAACAAAAAAAGCTTCTGGACCAAGTATTCAGGGAAGAGCTGACACTGATCCTCCAAAAATTAATCAAGAACTAGAAAAATACAGTAAGCTGCCAAACTTCATTCAATAAAGTCAGTATAACTTTGATATCCAAATCAGTCAAACATCTCATAGGAAGAGAGAACTACAGACCAAAATCTCTAAAGAACATAGACGCAAAAATATTTAACAAAATATTGCCTAATAAAATACAAAACATATCATCCATCATGATCAGGTGTTATTTATTGCAGAGATTTAGGGATGTTCTAACATCTGAAAGTACATCAATATTATTTGCCACAATGTTAAGAAAAAGAATAAGAAAAACATGATAATATCAATAGACACAAAAAGGCATTTGACAACATCCAACACCCATTCCTAATTAAGACACTCAAGAAGATAGCAATGAAAGGGGTATTTTTCAAGTTAATACAAGCTATTTGCAATAAGCCAATGGGGAAAAAAATGTAAACAATTCCACTGAAAAAGAGAATGGACACGAATATCCCTTGTTCATGTATTTCAATTTTGTACTTGAGTTCCTAGTCAACAACATAAAGCTGCAGTAGGACATTGTGGTAGTTACATAATCTTGTCAATTTGGGGTATTCAGAATGAAGGGGTAGTGTTTGGCCTGTCAATCAGGTCCCCACCTGATTATCGCATTTGGAGAACTAAGGAGATAAATAGCTCATTGGAGGTGGAACATGAGCTCACACTCTGGTAGACATTGCAGCTGACAACCCGCATGGAACTACACTAGTCCCCTAAGGTGGAGAACCCACATAGAGACTGCTGCCAGTGCTGAGATGTTTACAATGTCACTGGATCCACACAACTTCCCACCTGTGATCTTCCTGAATTTGGTGATATTGCATGTGTTTCATGAGTCAGAAGAGGACTTTAGAAATTGATATTGGGCATATGGGTTAATATCGGACTTAAGGACTTAATCTGTTGGATTGGGGTGCTGTTTATTTAAATATATAATTACTCTTTATATGAATCTCATTCTTATACACATATAGATGTCTCCCAGAATTTGTTCCTATAATGCAGTCAGACTGACACGGGTGTCAAACTGGGAGAGGAAAAAGTGAAACAATTGCTATATGCAAACCACATGATTCTATATATTGCTAAGTCCGAAGCTCCACAAGAGTAGTACTGGCAGAGAGAGGAATAGAGAACAGTGGTGGGATATAGGATCAACAAATGGAAATATATTGGCTTACTATATACATCAGATAAGACCATGGAAGTGAAGATCAAGAAGGCAGTACTCTTCACAATAGCAGCAGCAATCTAGCTGAGAAGAATTACTAAGAAGCAGAAGATGGGTGAGCTCACACTGGTGGGAAAGGAGGAAGGTGAAAGAAAACACAGGAAAGATTTTGGAAGAAAAGCTATGGATAGAGATGTAAATATATTAAGTCCTAAAAATAGAGGTATTGGTCTATGTGCATGTATTTATATGGCAATACCTTGAGAAAGTGAGCAAACTTTGTTCTCTCTTCAGGCCTTCTGTCAAAGCAAGAAACTTTGTTCTAACAACATGGCATTCGGCGATGCTTACCCTCTTGCCACAATCGCTGAAGACAAAATGGGTGCTTAAGCAAATGTGGTGAATAAAGTTGATGGTGCCCAGCTCTCAAAAGATACAGCATCTGGGGTCTTAAAGGTTTGAAGTTAACAAGTGGCCATCTGTGTCAGAAACAGCAAAACCCACATGAAAGAAGCATATCTGCCTTTGCCATCATGATTTTTCAATGGGATCAGGTAACAGACATCAGAGGACCACAAACAAGCAAACACCAAAATCATATTGTAAGAAATGGGAGTGGGTGGGTATCTGAAGAGAGATCCATCTGCAGAAAATCTGCCACCTCCTCACAGAAGGGTCACAGGCGGAGATGAGTCAGCCAGGATGAATTATTGCCCTGATAAAATACACAATATTCCTCTGGTTCATGGAGGTTTTCCACATCTTCCATTATTATGACCTCAATCCTGCCTTCACTGCAGACTATGGTGGGGAATGTACACAGGTACAGAGTTTATAACACACTGAATTCAGATCAGATGTGGGAATAATGATACCAAGAGGGTAGGGGTAAGGTGGGGGGGGGGACTTCGGGGGAAGGAAGACAGCAGTTTGTGTAATATATGAAAATAATAATAAATTAAAATTTATCAAGGGGTCATGAGGGTGAGGGGAGGGGAGGGGAGGTAAAAAGAAGAACTGATACAAAGGGTTAAAATGAAAAGTAAATTTTCAGAAAATAATTGTGGAAACATGTACAAATATGCTTGTACAATTAATATATGGATTGTTTTAAGAGCTGTAAGAACGCCCAATAAAATTATCTTAAAAAAAGACTCATAACAACACTAAAAAGAAAGGATATAAAACAAACAATAAAAAATACATTATTATCTTCAAAGTACTCTTCATTACTCTTAATTTATTTGTCAAATTTATAACTATATTCTTGGAAGCATTTTTCAAACTTATCTGTTGGGATGTCTGACAGCACCTCCCTCATTTTTTTGCTTCACTTAGGTGTGATCAAATAGCTATCTTTTCATGTCTCTCTTGATGCACGGCAACAAAACAAAATTTGCACAAAGTGAAGTCAGGTGAATAAGGTGCCTGGGACTAGAAAAGTATACTATTTTTGTACAAAACTGACACAATGAGATGGTTGCAAAAGCAGCCGTGCTGTCCTTGTGGTAGAACCAGTCCTTCATCTGCCAAAAAAGGTCTTTCATTGTTCCACAATGTTATACAACTTTTTCAGAACCTCTAAATAGAAAGCTTGAACTGCCTGACCCGGTGAAAAGAACTCTAAATGCACTATTCCCCTCACATCAAAAAAAAAACAAAACAAACCCAAACACCAAAAACCAAAACAAAACAAAAAACCCAAAAATGAGAATCATGTTCATCTTTGATTTCACTTGGCACATTTTTTAGAGTGAGACGATGATGGCACCTTCCACTGGCTTTATCAATGTTTGCTTCTTCTATTCAGTAAGTTGATATATGTCAAGAATGTGGTGTGTCATTAATCAACATTTCATCTATTCATACATTTGAGTTTTCCCCATAGCACTGTCCTTGTAAGCTGTGTTCAGTATCACAGGAGTCTCTGCAAAATTTTTCCTATAAGTGAACAATATTTCATAGTCACATGCTATTCTCTTAAGTTGGCCATCACAAAAAATGAGGCTTGAGTAAAAGTGCTTTTATGAAAAAATTCACTTCAACTACAGAGAATCTTTCCAAGTGATGCCACTTGATGCATTAACTCAGAATGAGTTTCCTTTCCTCATAGACGTGCATCCTACAAATGCTTCACCTGTGAAAATTTTCCCCAGTATTTTGTGGGTACCCTATAGGGCTTAAATTATATTAGTCATTACAAGATGTGTGTGTGCAATTACTTTAAGCTCCTTCTTTGAGGAATTTATTTGACCATTTAATTGCTTTTTTTCCACTCAAATATTTTTATTTGCAATTGTTTGAATCAATATGTATGGAGTTCAGTCATACATAAGATTGACCACATTCTTCTTCCAGTTTAGTAACATCAGAAAATCTGAAGATAACACAGAATCCCACAAAATTAATAGTAGAAAGAGTACCTAGAATTATCAAATCCATTTCAACTCATAGTGATCCTATATAGATTTTCCAAGACAGTAAATCTTTACTGGACCAGACACCCTCATATTTCATCAATGAGCAGCTGGAAGGTTTGGATTACTGCCCTTGAGGTTCTCAGCCCAATACTTACCAGTCAGCATCACCAGGATTCCTTGTCATGTTAATAATGGAATTTCATATTAGATCCAGCTATTTTATGCTTTTATTTTTTAGTAATAAAATAATACATTGAATAAAATACCTTAATGCTAATGATTTGGAACATCTGAAATATAGCTATCAATATGCAATCTATACAGTGTATATTACATGGAGAATTCCATTTTTGCCCCTCCAAGTACTCTCTTTTCTCTTTCAGTTATTGTTATACTAGTTGTTGCTTCTAGCATGTACCACAAATAATTGATTTTCAGTGTTTACATTTATGCTATGCTTTGGGACATTAACAGAAAACTTTAACATTGTGAACATATTCTTGTTCTTGTAGTTTGTATTTTTTCTATAAAATAGTATTTCCCTAAACTGAAATTAAAAATTATTGGCTTTAACCTATTTTACTTATTACACAAACATTTTGTGACTCCTTTTTAGATGAACAAATTAATTAGCTTAAGATCATATGATTATAATATGTAATCAATAATTTTAAAGATTTTTTGTTGAAACATAACCATCCCTTGATTTAGGATGATGAGTTATTTTTATGACTTAATTTAAAAATATTTTTTACTTATTATTATCATCTAAGATTTTTCAGCAGTTTTATTCGCAAGTAATTTGCATATCTTAAAATTTAATAGTTTAATCATTTAATCATACCAAGGAGAATTGTACCATCACCCTACATCAATTTTATTAGAGCATTCACTCTCCAATGGTGAAATCACCTCACAGATGAGTTTTGCAATCACAATCCATTCTAGTGCGCTCTGGCCCCTCCCATCTCCGCTTTTACTCCCAATTCCTTCTTACCTTCCCCATCAGCCATTCCCAACCCCTGTAACTTTTTTTTTTTTGGCAGGGGTGGGGTGAGCATCACTGCCTCTGGTGGTCGTGGACGCTACCCAGTGCTGCTCCTGAGAGCCGCCACTGGATTTGAACCGCCAAACCCGCGGGCCCCAGTCCCGCATTCAACCACTTACGCCACCAGGGCTCCGCCCTCCCTATAATTTTTTACATAATTTATTCTCATTATATATCAACTTCTTCCATGATTTATAGCTGGGAGATCCCACAAAAAACAATAAGAAAACCATGCTAATGTAGTAAGGATAGAAATATAATAGCATACAAAGATACACAAATGTGTAAGAAGGTGCAACCCCCTAGCAACATTCAAAAAGCCACGCAAGAGATTTCTGTCATAGAACCAGTAAGAGATACTTGCACCTGGTACAGATCCAGGCTGTCTCTATATGGTGGACAGTAGGACAAGTATCAAGGCTGATCCAACACAATCAAGATCGCAGCGGTCTCTCTCTGCTAGTAGGGCTGCTCAAGACTCTTGCCTGTGGGCAAAGCAGATTTGCCAGGGGCTCCGGGTCACTCGATGCTCCAGATGGGTTTGGGGTTCTCACCAACCCCATAGTCCTCCACAAATTGGGTGTTTATAATTTTTGCTCTGATGCTTTTGAAATTTTGTAATTGTCACACAAGCTTCTGTGCTTGACCTCTTACTTAGATGGCTCTTTGTTTGAATGCAAATCTTTAAGACCTGAGACACTATTCTGATTATAAGCTCGGCACTATCTGCTTTTTTTCAAAACACTTTGCTGTAACACCTTTATCTTCTATGTAGCAGGGTCATGAATTTTGGAGCTAGAATTTAGTGTGGGTCCAAACCCCATTACTGGTTCTGTGTTGTTTTTTTTTTGGTTGCTGTTCTTTTTTTTTAATTGGCTGTTTTAATATTTAAAATTCCCAACATTTTATTTCATGATTTTTTCCTTAATCATAACTGATTTCATTCCATTTTTCTCTTGAAGGTGTCAAGAAATGCACTAATTAAGATTGCTTTTGGTACCTTATAGGTAAATCTATTTATATTGGACTCCTTTTGGATATGAGATTGAAATAGACAAATGTTCTATCAAAGCACAAAGTAAGAATGATTGAGTGTTGAGTATGGAGGAAGCCTATTTATGCTTGAGTAGAATGAAAACCTGATTTTTGAACTCATATCCTTAGGTATTCTAAGGGAGGAGAGATGACTGATTGACAAGAAAATTTGGGAAAAATTAGAAGTGACAAGAATAACACCAAGACCCCCACCCAGCCAAAAACCCAAACCTATTTCTATCAAGTTGACTCTGACTCACAAGGAGTCTCTTATAGAGCAGAGTAGGATTAGTTTGTAGGTTTCTGAGACTGGAGATTCTGATGGAGGCAGAAGGAATCATCTTTCTTCCTCAGAAAGACATTGAATCATTACCTTTTCTTTAACAGTCACTGCTTCACCAGGGCTCCCTAAGCATAATACAAAAGCCATGTTTTTTTTAAAGGTTATTATTATTATTTGGAACCTTTGTAAGGCAAAATACCTAGTAGGGGTAGGTAGGGCTGGGGGAACCTATGAAGGTGTTGAGTCCACTACCATCAAGTCTCTTCTAAGTCATACTAACTCTATGGAACAGAGAAGTATTTCTTCTTGCCGTTTTGGAGCCTGTAAATCTCTTTGGAGCAGACAATCTCATCCTTCTCCCAGTGACTGTGACAAGGTGAGTTTAATACAAAGATAAAATATTAATCTCACCAGAGTAGTTCTTTAAAATTGGTTATAATTTGTAATATAAATGACAATTTTATCTCTATGTGACTGAACCTCAAGAAATTATAAAAACAATATAAAACTAGGGAGTGCTATTAATATAATTGAAGAGACATAGAATAAGGAATTATGGTGATAGAAAAAAGCCATAAATTACTTCTGATTGAGATGCCCAGAAAGAATTTCAGAGGATGTGGCATCATAGTTGAACATAGGAAAATGGATAGTCTTTCCCAATGCCATTGATTTCAATGCACAGTGACTCTGGAGGGGAGAATAGAATGGTCTCCAAAGGGATTCCAAGACTGCACATTATGAAGGAAGCAGAAGGTCACATCATTCTCCCATAGAACCTCTGGTGGGCTCAAGCTGCTGGCATTCCAGGTAGTATCTGAGTGCTTAACCATTGCAACCCCTAGTACTCCTTATGGGAACTTTAGACTTATGGGAATTGGCAAAAATGAAAATAAAAAAGATCTTTGCTAAGTGCTCTTGCTTTCTAAACCACTTTGTAGCATTCTTGCTTTCTCAGGAAATGGGAATTTTTCTTCCTAACTGACAGATAAAAAAATAAATCATTTTAACTCCTCCCCCTTCATATAGACCCACATCTCTGTCTACTATATCTTTAAAATATACCCAGATTATACCTTTTTGTCTAATTCTCGACTGACCTACATCTCCTCAATGTATTTTCTCAGGGACAAGGTTAAAGATATTATAATTATGTACAAGGCTTTACAAAGTACCCGGGCGGGGATAAAGCAGGTTAAACATCGGGTGCCAACTGCGAGGCCAGCAGCTGACACTGATCCGCTTGTTTAAGGAAGGAAGACGAGGCTACATCCTCCCACAAAGATTTATCATCTACGGAGCCAAGTCTCCGCTGTCCTGGAGGCTACTGTGAGTTGGGATAGAGTCCATGAGAGAGCTTGAGTTTTCTGGTTTTTGCCTTGTTTCATTTTTTGTAAGACCCATGTGAGCTGGAGAAAGATGATGCTGTCTGCCTCTGTCAAGTCATTACTGAAGTAAAGATGTATAGACTCTGAAGCCTAATAAAGTATCGCTGAGTCAGACTTTCTCTCCTTTAAACAGTTACAGTGTCTGGAACTCAAAGAGTCGGTTCTCTCCTATGGTATTGAGTCACTATGAGTTGGCATTGACTGGATGGCAGTGAGTTTAAAGGAAAAAAAAAATATATATATATATGTTGGAATGTTGCAGTTGTTAGGTTCCATGCTGTCTGTTCTGACTCACAGTGATATTCTGCTCAACAAAATGAAATCCTCTCCTCTTCTGTGCCAACCTCACAACTTTTCTATGCTTGAGCCCTCAGGCATCCACTCTATTAGTCCATCTCATTGAGGATCTTTCTCTTTTTTCACTACATATATATATGTATATATATATGATATATATATCAAGTTCTTTACCAATGACTGGTCTTTCCTGGAAACATATTCAAACGAAGTGAGAAAAGGCTCACCTCGTTCTTTAAGAATATGGAAGGTTGCTCTATGATTATTTCATTGGACAACCTTCTCCTATCTATATTATAGCTTTAATATTGCCCGTTGGGCATTTGTTTTTAATGAATCATTTTATTGGGGGTTCATACAAACTCCCATCACAATCCATACAAACATCAATAGTATGCAGGCCACATTTGAACACTTATTGCCATCATCACTCTCAAAACATCCTCCCTCCATCCAGGGCCCTAGTATCAGCTCCCTATATTTCCCCCCCCCTCCCTTGAACCCTTAGTAATTTACAAATTGTTATTATTTTCATACTATACACTGTCCGAAGTGTCCCAACATTCGCTTCCCTCTTGTCCATGTCCCAGAGAGGAGATGACGTGTAGATCCCTGAAGTTGGCTCTCCCCTTCTATTCCTCCATCCCTCCACCCTCCTGGTATTACCATTCCTATTACTAGTCTTGATGGATCATCTATCCTAATATTCCAATGTTTCCAACTTCACTGTACATCTCCTGGTCTAGCTGTAGAATTGGGGTCATGATAGTGGGTGGGAGGCAGCATTTGAGAACTAGAGGAAGGTTGCATATTTCAGTGCTATTACCCTCTATCGTAACTGGCTCATCTCCTGCTTATAACCCCTCTGCAAGAGGATGTCTCTTCACCTATTGATGGATTTGGGCCCCCAATCTGTACTCCCCCTCATTAAAAATAATATAATTTTATCTCTTTGATGCCTGACACCAGATCCCTTCACCACCTCATGATCACACAAGCTGGTGTGTTTCTTCTGTGTTGGCTTTATTGCTTCTGAGCTGAATGGCTGCTTGTTTATTCAAGCCTTTAAGACCCCAGACATTGTATCATTTGGTATCTGGGAACCATCAGCTTTCTTCACCACATTAGCTTATGCACACATTTGTGCTCAGCAATCATATCAGGAAAGTGAGCAAGCAATGTTATGATTTTTAGTTCTGGAAGCCTGATGTGTCAGGCAGGGTTCTCTTAGAGAAATAAAATTCAGGACACTAGTGATGCCTTTTTATAAATTTGTATACTGAGAAAGAACTATAAAGCAATACAGATTGCTCAGTGCAACTCACTTGCGTGAGGCAACTAGAAGACTAACAGTTCTTCAATTCTTGAGGGCCGCTGAATTGTCCTCTGTAGAGCAATCCAGGCTATCTGGTTACAGGCAGCAAACAGCAGAGCAACAGTCACCAATAGTCACCAACTGTCACCAACAGTCAGCCAGATAACAGAGTCCGACAGTCCCCAGCTCAAGAGATGTATATCCCAGAAGCGTGGCAAAGTAGAGCTTGAAGGATCCTCAACTCACAGTAACACAGTCCACAATTAGGTGTCCCACAGGTAGTGTTGCTTGGAGGTCGAGGCACAGGACGAACAAGGCAGCTCTCTGGTCCGAAGATCAGGAAACAACAGAGAGAGAGGGCAGGACTTGCAAAGCACTTCCTATATCTGCCCTTCAATTCATCCCGCATGTTCATTGGCTGTGCCGTCACAACAGATCCACCAATCTTCTGTGGCCATGTTAGCATAACAAACCTACCCAGCACACCTGATATCTAATCCCTTTGACATCTCGTGATCGCACAAGCTGGTGTGCTTCTTCCATGTGGGCTTTGTTGCTTCTGAGATAGATGGCTGCTTGTTTACTTTCAAGCCTTTAAGACCCCAGACACTACCTCTTTTGATAGCCGGGTACCATCAATTTTCTTCACCACCTTTGCTAATGCACACATTTGTCTTCAGTGATCGTGTCAGGAAGGTGAGCATCTTGGAATGCCAATTTAATAGAACAAAGTGTTCTTGCACCAAGGAAGTACTTGAGTGGAGGTTGGACATATTTTTGTTCTTCAAATGCAAAGAAAAGGAGCACAATGTGGTCTCTCAAAATCTGCAAGTTTTTACATGATGCAAATTTAAGAACTCAGAATTCTTCAAGAAGTCTTTAGAGAGATGGAAATGCTTTCATCAGAAGTGTATACATTTACCTGATATATATCAAGGAAAAAACTTCATATTTTAATATTCTTGTTTAATAAAGGTTGTTTCATTTTTCATTAAGAATTGACTTATCCTCATTCTGCACTATTTGATATGTAGCTATAATGACTGAAATTATTATGTCAACACATTTCAACCCCCGATAATTTGGAAATGAGTATTCTGATTAAAGATCCCTGTTACTCTGTAATAGCGCATATGACTTGCCAAATACCCCAAATGAGAATGCAATAAAAATGTTTGCTATTAGGATTACTTCATTGATTAATTTTTTATTTTAAAATTAAAATGGTATTTTCACTATTTTGAGTTTTAAGTAAAGCTATCTCATCCTCAGTTCTCATACATTCTATTTCATGGGACTCTTAGAGCCATTAACTGCCAAGACTATGGTACCTGATCTCACAGGAAGAACACAGATTCTTGGTATTTAGCCTGGGCTCTGATTCAGTATTTAGTCCACAGATGATTGACTAAACTAATAAACACATGAATACATGTAAATAGGAACATTAGCAAATCTGTAGACTGGTAAGATTCCAGTTATAATATATATAATAATAACTTTTATTTCGCATTTTAGTTTGTAAACTCATGTTGCAGAACAAAATAATATTTGTTTATTGTTATCTACATCAGTGCTATATATTTTTTCTTCATTGATTTTTAGGACTAAACAGATCATGGTAAGGTTGTTTTAGCCCTTTGGCTAGATAATAGTATGATGTATCTCAAAGACTTTCTGGGCCTTTAAAGTGATGGCTGAAGAATCTCTCAAGGCATAGAAATAGATAAAAAAAAAAAAAAACTTCTCAAAACTATTTTGCTCACCTTCCTTTAAAAAAATGGGATGGGTTAGGAAACATGGGGCTTATTGAATCACACAAAGCTTCAATAACATAGTAACCTATTCAGGGGTGATATTGATCAATAGAGTCAAAGACATAACCATCTAACTAGAATAAACAGTGACTTTCTTATCCTCAATGGGCTCTTCATGATTTCCTATAGGTAAGAACACAGATCTGATTTTTCCCTACAGATATTTTGTTTATCCCTATAAAATATGCCTCAGGAGTTCTACAGCATCACTTAAAATCCTCAGCACTCGATTGTGCTATTTCATTTTTTAAGAATTATTGGAGTTTTGACAGGTTCAAAAAGCCTATTGGCTTGAAATCTAAATGCATACATATAAATCTTTGATATTAAGATAATAGGCATTTTATGGACATTTTCTAGAACTTAGAAAATGCTCTTAAATATAATTTTGTTTTACAATGAAAACCTAAGATCTGTTCATGATTACATGATTTTTGTCTAAATGAGGAATTCTTTGACTTCAGCAATTGAACATAATGTGCAATGAGTATTTTGCTGGGTCTATCACTTATAAATCTAATAATAGGATATTGTAATCTTTTTGGATTTAATCTCTTTAGGATTACCATCTTCTTTGTTTGCATACTTTGAATGTTGATATAATTTCTTTTGTCTTCCAGCCTATTTTCCATGTTCTCACATTCCTTATGTTTTGTCTCGTATTGTCAAATGTTTTGTGCTTAACTTTTCCTGGGCAGGATGATGGAGATTTGGGGCAGCAAAGAGATACAAACCTAAAAAGGAGATGTGTTGGGGCATCATTCAACGTGTGTGTGTAGCTTAAATAACTTGTCTTGAGTCCTCGTATCCAAGAGGAAATGTAACATATAAGATCAATAAACACAAAAAAGTGTAGGGTAATTTAGCATGGTAGCATTAAGTGATAATGATAATAATAATACACCATAAATCTATAACCCAGGATCTCCAGGTTTGCTGTGTGGGAAGCATCGATCTCTGTGTTTCTGTGACTTCTCAACCAGCTTTAATGCCTCACCAAAAAAGGAAGTCCCAATTAAACAACTCCTGAAGTCTTCCTCTCCATGCATGGTTAATGTTTCCTTCTCCCACCTCAATTATCCCATCTTCATTATGCTCTCTTCCTCAAGATCACAGCTGTTAAAATGAAAAGCCTCTTTCTGAGTGCCACAGCTCCATTATGCAGGCCCATACCTGTGCTGGCAGCATGCTCTTCTTCTCACCTCATATTGCCTTTTGCTTGGGGAGGAGATCCCTGCCGTGCATCTCAAACTGAAAACTGAAAGAAAATTAAGTTGTCGTTTGGAGTTTGAGCAAATTATGGAAAACGGGCCCGTTTTTGTCTCCCAGGCATGTTGGTATTAGCTATTACCCACCTTCTACTCCATTCCCTGCAGTGGTAGCTGTCAGGGTAGAAATCTCATCTAAACTTTCTCTCAGTTTTGTACCTAAGTCAGAGATGCGCACATGCACTTGGCATTTCCTTCAGTCTGCCTCTGTGTGTTGAAAATAATGGATGACAGAATGGCTGGTCAGGATCATTTAGTCATGTTAATAGCTAACGTGAGGCATTGAACTGTAACATCTGTCAACTCAAACAATAATTAGTTTTTGATCCAGATAAACAGAAAGTCAAGTCTACTATGTGTGCAATGTGTGCAGCATTCGCCTTCAGCTAACTCAGAGTTTCCGTCTGGTAACCCAATATTAGTTGATGGCTTTGCTTTTTATTTAGATATTATGTTGATATCCTTACAGCTTCTCATGTGAAAATACCACTGCACTCATATATAGGCACAGTGGAAGTTTTGGGACTTACCCATAGAAACCTTTCACCTGGGAAGTGGAGTTTCTCTTAATTCAAGGAGTAACTAGAAAGAAAACCAGCAGGAGTGTGGATAGTTCACTGATGGCCTTTAGACAGCTGAGCTTGGTGGATTGAACTACCAAGAATACGGGAGTGCCACAGAATAATCTGATTGCTATTCCTTTTGTTTAAAGAAATGTTTCTGTCATATTGTTTACATTGTGAAATATATACGTGCCATTTTAAGAATCCCCCTTGAAAGAAACTCTCTCTAAAAGACATTTCAGAATGGTAGCTGCTTGGAAGGCCAAGCATGCAATCTTCTACTAAGATTAAATTGTTACTGGGTAGGAACAAATCACAAAGTCATTCGCTACCATGGTCATTTAATTTTGATCTCCTTCTGTTTTGTTTTATATTGTTAAATGTTTCATGCTCATATTTTCTTCTTCAGTATGATGGGTCCTTGGTAGCAAAGAGATATCTACATCAAAAGGAGAATTGTGTGGGCATCAACAGACCTGTGTGGAGCTTAAAGACCTGTCATGAGTTCTTATATCCAAGAGTTGACATAATGAATAAACACAAGATAGAGTTATGAATTCAGGGCAATTAAATGTCAATATCTTTGGTGAAGAATTAAAAGTCTAAAAAGTTATGAGACTGGTGATGGCTTCTCTAATTGTGGACACAGAAAATCATAATCTATAATCACTAAATTACCCATGATCCTTTGATGAAAAGAAAACCAAGAGCATTCAAATTGAGCAGAGAAAAGTACAATAGAAACTAATTCTATCTCCTGAAACAGAGTTCCTAAAATTTTTATCCTCATAGGAGTCTAAATTCAAACAGCTGAGTTTTAAATATCATGGATTCATTTTATAGTAGGATATTATAATAACTAATTTCGCATTAGAGTTTTAAAATTTTAAGTCAATATGCTTTAAGAAGTGATTTAATTTACTCTTAAAGATAAATTTTAATTGCACTTATAGCATACAAAGACATTTTTGATAATTCCTTGAAATAATATGTGATATCCATAATTAAATTAATTTTAAATTAGCTAAATAATATAATCTAGGACTTCAGAAAACCATATTAAAATGGCATTACTTCATGGTTGAATTTACTAGATAGCAAAGGGGATCTAATCCTGTGACGCACAGCACCATCAATAAAAAACAAAGAAAACCTTATGACCCAATTTTTAGAATTGTACATTTTCATTTAAATCAGCCCATAATTTTTTTTGCTTTTAAGTTACCAAACATAAATGAGTGTCAATTTTAGATTGCTTTTAGTAAGCTCATCTCAGTAGAGTGAATATGAGGATTGTTTAATTATAGTAAATAAGCATAAAATGATGTTGAATTGTTTTATTATTCTTAAATATCTAATTATATTATATTTGAGTGTACATTTCAAGGAGTTAATATTATGAATTTAAAATGATAGTCGTGGAAAGTTCAATGAATTGATGAGAGAAAATACTAGCACAGGGTCGTCTCTCATGTCCCTGCCAATAAATTCTTAGTCAGCTAAGTAACTGCCATTCTGATTTTTGTGCCCAGAAATTAGCTTTGTTTGGTTTAGAACTTCATGTAAATGTAATAATACACCATATAATCTTATCTTCATGTATTTTTCACTTGATTGAATGACTTTGAAATACTATTGTTTCTCAGGGGGTTGGAGGCCACCTTCTCAGGCTATACAAATAAGAGGGATAACCAAAGTCCATGCAAACTCAGGGCTGAGTTCCACAAGGCAGAGGTCAGACATGTCTCTGCCTTTGACCTTTCTTTACTTATTTTGACAACAACTCTTCCTGTAAAGCCACTATACTTTTTCTGCTGCATTTATTGAAATGGCCACACAGAACACAGAGACAAAAACTCACAATTATGGGGCCTGATTAGGGACAGCAACTGAACTCATGATTCACAATCAGTGAACTTAAGACTATTGTTATTTATCCATAGAAGTTCCTCTTCTCAGTGGTTCAAATCCAGCAGCAGCTCTCCAGGAGCAAGGCTGGGCTTCCTACTCCCACCAGGGCAGTGATGCGGGGGAAGAAAAAAAAGAATTTGCTCTTCTCAGCCAGCAGCCAAGTTCTCTCAGTCAGATGATCCCTTGGTTCTGCCTCTGCGGGCCAGGAACCCTGTCTGTTGCTTTGCTTCCAAATCCCCTGGTCTCTATGCTGCTCTTCTTTCAGTCTCATGGTCACCTTGACACATCCACTCATCCCTCCCTCTCAGATTTCAGCCTGCATCACATCACACAGAGATCATGAACGTGCTGCACGAGTGGTCCCATTTCCTTGGTGGTCCTGACACTCTTTACTCAGATTGTGACATGGATCATATGCATAGAGGAATGGCTTTAATGGAGGTTTGCTTTTGACATGGGAGACTACTTGGAGCAGCACACTATATCCCCAAGGAAATTAAGTATGGTCACTTGTTCTCCATCTTACTGAAGGGGATGGGCCAAGTTATAACCCTCAGAGTACTATCCACTTTAATTCTGGGCACAAACTAATTCTTAACTCTAGGTCGTCATGACTCAGGCCATATGATCCAGTAGTGCTTTGGACTGCTTCCTCATACCTTTGATTTTCATCATGTTTAGTTTTTCTGGACCATAAGAGACACCTAAATGGCAACTCACGAGCTTTGAAGACACTACTTCCTGTTCAATATGGTCCTTGTAGGCGATGTTGTGTCAATTAGCCTTGGTATCTCCTGAGACTGATGCTGGAGCCCCAGATCTAGGGACTCATCATCTTAAAGTGTTTGGTATTTCTAAGATATAACTTTACTTTTTGTATACCCTTATGAATGTGATGTTTCAGGGATTTACTGTGCTTCTTGAACATAGCATCATACACTCTTGCACTACAGATTATTTATCTGTTCGTCCACTGATAGACATTCAGGCTATTTTTGTATTTTTAATTTATGTATGCATGTATTTTGTAAGCTGGATCTTATTTTTATAGGATATATATATATATATGATAGAGACTGCTAGATCAAGTGGCATTTCTAGGACACATCATATTATATTCTGTAGTGGTTGAACTTCAAGCTTTATAATTTCACCAACAATGTGTACACCTTCTCCAGCCTCTCCAAAGTCTCCTATGTCCAGAATTTGTTTCCTTTTTATAAAACTTTATGACTAATACTTTTATAAGGTGACATCTCATTGTTTTGATAGACATTTTTCTAGTGGCTTATTTTCTTGAGCATTTCTTCATGTGTTTTTTGAATGCCTGACTATCTTCTTTTGTGAAGACTATTGATGTCCTTTACCATTTTTAAGTGGCACTGTCTTTTGTTTGGAGAAATTATACTGTATTTAATACTACAATCATTTTCAAAAGTATCTATACAGAAAATAAATAAAAAGTCTTATGGAGCCAGAGTAATTATAATTAATTGTAATATTTTAAATATAGCATTTTCTTAGAGTAAACATATTGGTGCCCTAACAAGATATATCATTTAGATGTTTCTATCACCATTTCTGTAATATTAGGTTCAACTTATTAAGCTGAAGCCATTTATGACAGCTTTATGAGAACATATTTCCAAATTAAAATAGTCAGAAGATAGTGTGACTGTGTCCACATAGTAATACATAATAATTATAACTTATGATCCCACCCCCAGTCCTATCCCTGTATTCCTTTTGAAATGAATGGTTGCAAGCTTATTCAGTTGTTTATTTGGATAAAGTCCCAGTCTCCAGGACTTTACCTATTCAATTACATCTGAGTGGACACCTGACCCTGGAGATTCCAGAGATTATAACTTATTTCCCCACTGGTACCAGAGGAATTAGATCCCATTTAGAAAGACTTGGGTTTTGCATGGAGGAGTTAAAAGATTTCATTGAAAATTATAAAACCATGTAAAAACAACAAAGTAGTATCCACAGGACATAAAAATCTATCTGAATTCTTAAAGGGTTATGAGTAATTTCCCTTGAATAAACAAGTTATTCTGAAAGGGTTCTAAAGTAATTTAGAGGGAAAGCCAGGAGAGCATATGAAAACCCACATGGCAGGCAAGATCACTTTTTAAAAAAGTTTGTCAATCTAATGAGCACTTAATTAAAGTCAACAGAGTCTCTAAGTCTCCAAGTAATTTTCAAAAGGAGCTTTTGGGAAGGGGATTTTTTTTTCTTCCATGCTTGTCTTCTTTTTCCCATGTTCTCCATTTATCTGATAACTGGAAAGCTTTTATAATACTATATTTATGGTTTTATTCATATTAACTTATTTTTCATCCTGTTCTGTTTAGACAAATGAAAAAAATATTTTTTTGCCTATTCAAATACTGAAACTGTGAACTTAGAAAAAAACAAGACTACCAATTTGTTTCAGTGGTTTCTAATGGTACAGCCTTTCCACCTTCTGATCAGATAAACGATTCTGCCATTCCTTGATTTTCCTTCTTTAGATTTTATTTAATTTTAGGTCTCCAGGTGCTCAAGATTGAGTTTAAATATACATAGTATCACCATAGGAAATAAGTGTAATGATCTGATTTTATACAGATTACAATTAAATAAATCCTATGAAGCAGTTCTACCTGTAATTCATGGAGAATTCCTGAGTAAAAATGTACTCAATGACAACGTGTTTTTTTTAATTATCTCAGTTTGGTCATAGGTGATACAGTTTTTTAATTATCTCAGTTTGGTCATAGGTGATACTGTTTTGATCTAGCCATATCTTTTCAGGAACGACCAAAGGTATAACAGAAGTTAGAGAAGAGGATGGGATTATCAATATTTAAAATTATTTTAAGAAAAGTAAATAACCAGTCAAATATATCACCACTAAAAAGCTTGGAAAATATTATCTAATAATCTTACTATTGTGAAATATGGGTTCAGATCATTTTCTCTGTATGAGACATGATTAGATGAGCCTACAAATTACTCCCTCTAATAATCCTGCAGCTCAACTCTTGCTCTTTCTCAGTTGATTGATGCTGGGGTGAGTTTTGTTAAGGGGCTTGTTAAGCAACCTCACAGAAATGCTATTAAAGTGCTGTCTACTTCTGACACTCAGATTTTTACCTGGATTGTTGATGAATTTTAGGAGAAATTTTGTAACATTTGGATAAAGAAAGGATTTCTGGTTGCAAAATAGGTTTAGTCTGGGCTGCATGCTTCAAGTCCGTCAGCTGCTCCTCAGGAGCAAAAAAAGAGTCTTCTCAGAGCAGCTGCCAAGGAGATGCCCGCAGCATCATGGCCAGGAGCAAGACACAGGGTGGTGTCAACAACTCAGAGAGCAGAGGGCTTTCACACAACACAACACACTCATACACATACACACACAGAAATATCACATCACGAGACATCAAAAGAACCCTCTCTGTTCCACCTTTCTTTAACTTGTTTCCCCCTGAGAGGAGTCTATGCCTTCTTCCCTGGAAGCAGACACACGCTATGACTTACCAAGAACAACTGAACAAGGGTAAGGATGGCATGGTGCATTTCCGGACTGAGACTTAAGAAAATGCAGCTTCTACTTCTGCTTTATTGGGATTAGTGTTCTTGGAACTCAACTGAAATGCTTCTAGATAGGAAAAGCAGTCCCTGTGTCAGAGAATACATGAAAAGAAATGAAGAATCTTGTCCTCTGGCTTGAATGAGTTCCCAGATAATATCCAAACTAACTTGCATGTAAAGTGTCCTATAAATGGATGATCTAACTCCAGTCAAACCCCCCAAATTATGAACTCTGGCATGAAATGAACTCTCTCATGGTTGCCCCCCCACCCACTTAAAATACTAACAATCCCATTCCTTCGAACCCTCTACCCACCCACAATGACAATTACATTTCTGGCCCAAGGATAAGCTTTATTTTCCCAGGAAGATTTTCTTAAAGTCTAAAATCCAGGTTCATTTCCCATACACATGATCCTCTAGCACACTGATAGTCACTCATGATAATTCTTATCACACTATGTTGCAATTTTCTATCATCTTATCAGTAAATTCCAGTAGCCTATAAATAACTGTGAAAGTAGGCAATATATTAATCTTGTTTAGAGTTTTATTTTCAATTCATGACATTAAACCTGACCCATTCAAATAAAACATTTTTTTGAGAAAAAAAGAGCAGCTCTTTATATTTCCAATAAAAAAGTTAAGACCTATGAGCAAATCGAAAATTCCAAAATATATGAAGCTCCCTGTTGGTGGTTTGAAACCTCATAAAAGTAGAGTTGAATTTAAATGTGAAGTTTTATCCTTAAGTACCTTATAGTTAGGCACAACTGCACCTCAGTGAGTATATGTGGGATCGAGACCCAGTTTCTGCAACTGTTCTTGAACAGACCCACCACTTTGTACACAGAGTCGGATTGAAGAGACAAGGAATGGTTTTTTCTTATCCCTTAAAAGAAGACAGAAATAAAGAAGTCATTTTCTTTGCCATTCAAAATTTAAATGTGAATTTGAAAATGTACCTTTTTATGGAGTAGTCAACCTTTCCATGAACAGGTTATCATTGCTGCCGTAACTGTTTCTGGGAAATCGGAACACATGGAAAGCAGAACACTTATTTAGTTCTGTGGATTTTTTCAAGCATTGAACTTCAACACAGGGGCAGGGGAAAAAAAAGAACCTCAATACAACTTCTCCAGTAGAACTGGACTACCTGTAGACCAAGATTCAATTTTATTTATTTTGAAAACACTAGTACTTAGGATAGGATCTGGTAGAAAGGTTTCATTAATATAGTCTGCTGATACAGTTCAGACCTCCTTTCTGGCTATACTAAAAGCCAAGCAGATTTCTGTCATGAAAAGAGAAACCAGTGTCAGAAATTCTAAAGATATTTTACCTCTATACAAGTAGATTCTATATGCAATTTTAAAAAATCTACTGAAGATGCCTCAGCAGAACTAGAAATGAGAGGTTCCCAGTCCACAGTTTACTGCTGGGAGGATGTCTAGTCACACAACTGCCAAGTGCTTTGTTTTAGATAGCACATCTGTAATTACTTTTAATTTGGATATAAATTTTTTCTGTTTAAAGAAACAACCTTGGCTGGGTTAGTAAGGCAAAGAGCATAAAATCTGGCCATACACATATTTAAAAGCATAAGCATAAAAATACTAATTAAGATAAAACATTATACCACAGCTATACAATAAACACAAATTAATAAACCAATCAAGGATGTAAGCACCTTCAGAAATTATGGAATGATTGTATAATCTTTTAAAATTTAAGGAAATTGATATGAACTTGGGTTAATTATATAGTTAAATTTTATGCCTTTGAGGAATTTTTGAGAACAATCATTTTATTTAAAATGATTTAAAAATAAGTTATAGTTCTTGAATTTCCCCAAACATTATAATGTGAAAAAAATTAATTGAAATGTGTCCCAGATGATAGAACTGCATTTTATATATATATATACACACACACACAGATATATATATATATATATATATATATATATATATACTGAGTATACTGATGCATTTGACTTATGGTGCTGGGAAGGATATAGAAAGTACCATGAACTGCCAAAAGAACACAAAAATATGTCTTGGAGGAAATATTGCCAGAAGGATTAAACAAGGCTGCAGAGTCGTGGTCTCAGATGTTTTGAACATGGTGTCAGGAAAGAATAGTTCCTAGAGAAAGACACACATCTTGATAAAGTCATCTTAAATGAGAGGGTTCTTGATAGGTTGTGTTGACACGGAGGCTGCAGCAGTGAGTTTAGACATCGTTTTAAGGGGGGTGGCATAGGTCGGGGGAAGGTTCTGTGTTTTGTACTGAGGCTAGCTATGAGCTGGAAGTGACTTGATAGCACTAAATCACGATTTACCCTTTCTGATGAAAATGGACTTTGCAGTCCTTACCTTTCTTTCCAGATTGAAAGTTATCACGAAGGCAGTATTTTTGTTTTTGAAACTATCTGGAAATAAAAGCATCTCACATATTATTAGATTAAATGAAATGGCTACTAAGGTGTTACAACTTAGTCAATATCTATGTAAGTACCCAAAACTTTGTTCGTCTATTAAACTAATGTTGTCCTCAATCGTTCTTTCACTTTTTGACTCAGATTTGAGTCTATAGTATTTCCTTTCAAATTTCATGAAAATTGACAATCATATTTTCTTCATTTTCAATCAAATGGCTAATATCATTATAAGACTTTCTTCCTGTAATTTTGCAAAGACAAAACAAAACAAAAACACTCACATACAAATGTGGATAGTTATCAGCAAAGACACACTTGTATTTTCAAACAAATTGACCTAAGATGGGCCACATTGTAATTTTTCTTAATTTGTAAGAAATATAAACTGTCTCAATATTCCAGATGAGCTCATTTGTTTGCTTTTAGACTCTGAAGTTTTCTTCTCTGTGTGAAAATAAGAATGGCACCCCTTCTTGAGCAGTGTTGTTAACTATGTGTGATCGCATAGCTCTCTTGACTGAATCACAGATTGGGAGTTCAGAGGAGCACTGAACTTGTCGATGTAATGGTTCAGATTAATAAAGAGGTGATATGCCAATTTACATCCATGAATGTCCTTTGGAATTCAGAAATTATAGATAAAACAGGGAAGCAAAGTAAAACATTTTTTATTTTCTATGGTCCACCAACTCCATTGAGTAATGCCTTTTCTTACCCACTATTCTCTAACTTTAGTGCACTTCAGAACACCCTGATTTATCTTTTATTCTCTTTGTTGTTGTTGTTGTTGTTTAATAGGAATTAGTAGACTCACTTAATAGGTTGTTTAGTTGCTTTAGAGTGGACTGGAAAATCTGCCTATTCAACAAATCCCCAGCGATACTAGTGATCTGGAAAGGAGCACTGGACGTTCAATGGTTAAAAATGGAATGATCAGACTCCCCATCTGGTCTGTGAGAGAAAATTAACTGGTGGTTGCTTTGGTAAAATTACCATTTAGGAAACCTTATGGTTAATTGCAATCTGTCTCTTAGGTTCACTTTGAATCAGAATGGACTTGAGAATACACAACCATTCCAAGCCCTGTGTGGAAAGTCACTATTCTACCCCGTCTTCAAGTTTCTTTTCTGCAGTTTATGATCTTTGCATCCTGCAGCAAGCACTTCTTCGAGTGTTCATCAACTAGACGAAATACAGTGCATATGCACACAGTGCGACATCTCAAAAAATGTTGTGCATGGTAAATAATCCAGCTTTAAAATAACGTGTATGCTACAGTTCGATATAATTCAAGATCAGAACACAGTAGCGGTCACCTCTACATGTGTGGCAAAGTTAACTGACAAGAAACATAGGAAAATGCTTAGAGGCAATGAGAACATAGACATCCATTTGTCAAAACTGAGTTCATTTATCCCAAATACTTACAAAATTTTACATATTTAAATTATATCCTAATAAAACAATGCCTGCCCCAAAGCAACACACAAATAAACAGAAAGTTAACAAGCAAGCAACTAACCGTGCAACCCCCTTACACCAAGTCGGACTAAAGTTAAGATCATGCAATTCAACTCTTGTGGCTGGTCGGTGTCCTCGAGACAGTTCCAACACGTTGCAACCCTGTCTGTGCCCGACGGAGCAAAGCACTGCACAATCCTGTGCCATCCTCTTGTTTCCAGATGGTTTTTCTGTAAAAGGCGCTTGGACTTTAATGGATTACCAAGCCATCTAAAATAAATTCTTTAATAAGGGTTCTTTCAACATGGTGGGCCAGGCTTCTCAGTTTGGCCCTTGGAAGCTCCTGGAGGAGGTGATCAAACAGTATAGTCCACTCCATTGTGGGCTCTAGTATGAGCAGCCAGGCAGCTGTGGGAAGAATAGAGTGGAGTGCGGCCCCCTTAATCAGCTAACAGCCCTCATGAAATTGAAAGGTAGTCTTTTTTTTTTTTTTTTTTTGTGGGCATCACTGCTCTCCAGTGGTGGGAGTAGGAGGCCCAGCCCCACTGCTGGAATTGAACCTCTGTCCCAGTGGGTCGCAGTCCCGCGCACAACCATTACGCCACCGGGGCTCAGCCCGAAAGGTAGTCTTATTGTACGTGCAGCCTCCTGCTGTATACAGTGACATGGTGTGAAGGCGAACCCCCTTCTTGCTGCTCTGGGAACATTTCCTGACTCAGCAACTTGCCCTATTGCCTGCTGATGTTGAGTTCATTCGAATCTGGATCCACGAACGTTGCTTGCAGTCCTTGCATTCCCCCACCCTGCCTGCACCAGCCTGTAGTTCTCCTGATTCCTGGTTTCTTAGCCCAGGCAGTTTCAGGAGCCGAGAAAAGTCACCAGCCTAACATCTGACTCAAAGACACGAATCGGCCTGGGTGGAACCATTTCTCAAATTGCATGAGACAGTTTGCAAACTTTTTCTAAAATTTCCTTTTTGGCAACCACTTTCTAAAATTATCATTAGTTTTGGCTCTCTGGAGAACTCAGACTAGCACAGTGGGTTTTCAAGTACTTATTACTCTGTGGAAAATTTGTGTTTAGGAGCAGGAAAAAGTCCCTGAGATCACTGCATCAACCTATCTATCTTGTTGATTGAATGATCAGCTCCTCTTTAATTTTGCCTCTTTATGAAAAAGTATAAAGGACCTGCCTGCTCTCTCAAGCAGGTAGTCCTCTTCCAACCCCAAAATGTCTTTATTATAATATCAAATTTTATAACACTTTCAATTTTGCTTAGTTATGCTTCTTTAGTAACTTCCATGCTGCTTAATCATAATGTAAACACTGTAAGATTTGGTAATATGTCCGTCCTGTTCAAAGGGTACTGTCAACACCTAAAGTAGTCTTATACATACCAATAAATATTTATGGGAGGGCTGAGAAAGGGAGTAAACCTGATTCTTAACCTTTCTGAAAATGAAAGGAAAACATTCTGGCCACTTCTGTATGTGTGTATATATATGTGTGTGTGTGTGTGTGTGTGTGTGTGTGTGTGTGTATATATATATATATATATATATATATTATGGGGTCACTGAGAACCAGCAGTCATAATGTCAGGTCACCTCCGGAATTCTAGGAAAACTAAGTAAGGAAAAGAGAGTCCACATCTTAGTCTTGTTCCACAGCTTCTGGTTTGCTTACATACCATTCTCCAATCCAAACATATCTATGTGTTCTCAAGAACCATACAGAAGAAGTTTTATAGAGTATAATTTCAGAGAGAGGAAAAATATCATCTTGATTATTGAGTAGTTTCTGACTCAGCTACTCAAAGCAGCCTAGTTCAGACCACTGAGGGGAAGTTGGCACTCACAGGACATTGATAAGGTGAAAACATTTTTTCACATTAGGTTTTGGTCCAGTTATACATCCTATATTTAATTGCTCTCATGTAGAAACTGTACATAGACTAAAAGACAGCCATTTTAAGAGAATAAAGGAATATTTCAGGGCTGAGCTCCAGTGGCATAGTGCTTGTGTGTGGGACTGTGGCCCACAGGGCCGGAGGTTCAAATTCAGCAGTGGCTCTCAAGGGACAAGGTTGGGCTTCCTATTCCCACCAGGGCAGTGATTCTCCCCCTCCCCATAATGGAATATTTCATGGCTTTAAATCAGGAATATGTGTGTCAGGGTTGTATCTTGTCACCATACTTTGTCAATTTGTATACTGAGCAAATAATTCAAGATATTAACAACTTACGGTTTGCCTATGATACAACATGTGCCAAACAGTATTCTTTACTTTTGTATCCAGGTTCAAATATCTGTTAAAATGGCTACGCAGAACTCACAATCAATTTTCATGAAAAAAAAAAGGGTTTATTCAAGAAAGTTGTAATGCAAGTGAAACCTTCTCAGGATACTGGTATTTTTCAGAACATGTTACCAAGTCTGTTCAGGGCTGCTAATACAAGCCCAGAGGCCAGTCCACTGTACTGTAAGCTTCAACCCGAAGTCATTCAGCTCAAGTTTGGTGGGGTGACAAGCCCAGTTCCCTCAAATGTCCAGAGCTGACTTACTCTATCAGTCCGCTTCCTGTCCCAACACACTCAGCTTCACTTGCTCTGTGGCCTGGAAAGTTCTCCTCTCGGTTTCATGCTCTGGTTCCTGGCTCTGCAGCTGCACCTCTGATGCCACAGCTGTCTTCTGTTACAGGGGTTTCACTTCACAGGTATCTCAGGCACCAGAGGCCTAACTCCACTCTGGGCTTTTGCTGGTGGTGAGAGCTCCCCCTCTTGCTTCTCAGTGCGTTCATTTTCTATCAAGCAGGATGGCATTCTACTGAGTCCAGTTAACACTGATTCATAAGGCAATCCTGTCAGTTACCTTCCCCCACCTTCCCACCCCGATTCGTGTAGGAAATGGTCATTTGGTGGGAGTTGGAGATTTTAGCGAGAAGAGCCATGTTAAATAATGAACTACACACAATCTTACTTGCCTTCAGTGTGGATTTCAAGTCAATGCAAAGAAAATGAAAGTTCTTACAACTGGACCAATAGGCAATATCATGATAAACAGAAAAGATTAAAGCTGTCAAGGATTTCATTTTACTTGGATCCACCATCCTCACTCATGGAAACAGCAGTCAAAAATCAAATGATGGCTTCCTTTGGGCAAATGTGCTTTACAAGGCATGTTTAAAGAGTTAAATAGCAAAGATGTCACTTGGACGACTAGGGTGGGCCTGATATAATCATGGTCTTTTTCAATGTGCTTCTCTACATGTCTGTGTTAGTACAGGTAGACTAGAGGAACACATTTCATATACATGCATATGGATATAAGGAAAGGGTTTATATACAAAAGGAATGGAACACTGAGAAAGCATCCCAACCCAGTTCAGTTCAAAGTCATAAGTCCGATATTGGCTTATATGCCTGATACCAGTCTATAATGTCTCCTTTTGACTCACGAAGTCACAGGTCGTGGGCGCAGAATCCCAGTGCTGGCAGGGGTCTCCCCATGGTTCCTCACTTCCAGGCCTCAGGGTTCATCAACATCATCCAGTGGTGGCAGAATCAACTCCTCGCTGGCAGGAGTCTCTACATGGCCTCTCCAGCTTCAGAGGTCTGGCTCCCTCAGGGCCAAGCCATGTGGCTTCTCCAGCTCCTCAGACGCTGCCATCTTGTCTTGTCCGTGAGTCATCATCTCTGAGACTAATTGCCAACAACTGGGGAGATAGACTCTCACCTTCATGAGGAAAATATCGCGAGACTTCCCAGACGTATCAGGAGAAAGCCATGCCCACACAGAGGCCTCATTGGCTACTCAATGGTTATCTCCAGATTAACAGGCTAGACACCATCCCTACATTCCAATCATAAAATTAACATAAGCATATGAACTCCACAACGTCAAAACTAAGTGGAGACTAAAGACGCAAGAAGAATTGATGCCTTTGCGTTATGACGTTGAGGAAGAATGCAGAAAGCATCATGACCTCCCTGAAGAACAAACATATCTGTGTTGGAAGAAGAACAGCTGGAATGCTCCTTAGAGGTGAGGATGGTGAAACTTCCTCTCATATAGTGACTATGTTATTAGGAAAGACCAGTCCCTGGAAAAGAACTTCAAGCTTGGCAGGTGGACTATGAGCAAACACATAGGAAGCTCATCAATGAGCTGGAGTGAAACTGGCTGCAGCAATTGGATGGAGCAGACACAGCCATGGTAACACATAGAAACCATGAACAGCAAGGCCGGGCTGGCATAGGAATTGGCAGTGTTCCCTTGGATTACGCACCAGATTCCTAGGAATTGGAACTGACTTTTACAACATCAACAACATGCTATATGCTGACATTTACGACCCATTTTCAGTTTCTTGTTTCACGTTACCTGAAATGTTCCCTGAGAAATTGCCTGGTGTAGGGGGAAGTTCTATATACATATATATTTGCCTTAGAAACATGGAAAAGCACACCCATGACTCACAATATTTCTTTTTTATTTATTTATTTTGCTTTGTTTTTTAGGCATCACTGCCCTCTGGTGGTGGGAGTAGGAGGCCCAGGCTTTGCTTCTTTGGAGCCCCTGCTGGAATTGAACCTCCATCCCAGTGGGCCGCAGTGTCGCGCACAACCACCACGCCACTGGGGCTCTTTTTTAATTAGCCAAATACAATATTTTGTGAGCAATAGTGGTGGTAGTACTCACAATAGTGAAGGAATATTACAAACAAATTTAAAGAAAAATAATGCACCAAAACTTTAGATGTCTATTTTCCTAAATGGTGCTATGAATATTTTTCAAATTTATATGTAGTCTAGCAAAGATGATTTATAGGTGATTTAATAATCACATTATTGTGTAGAGATAGGAACATGAGGCACAGAAAAATCAGATGACAGTGGACACTGAATAGCACAAAGACAAGACTCACTATGCTTCAGGTAGTGAAAGGGAATATATATATATTTTCTCAATGAGATGCTTTCTGAGATTTCCTTTGCTAAGACTGCCCATAAGACAGGTACATTTGCCAAAAATTTATACAGAGAAAGGGGCTGAGCCCAGGTGGCATAGTGCTTGAGTGCGGGACTGCAGCTCATTGGCTTGCTAGTTCAAATCCAGCAGTAGCTCTCCAGGAGCAAGGCTGGGTAGTTCCCACTACCACCAGAGGGCAGTGATGCCCCCTAAAAAAGTTATACTGAGAAAGTGTGGTCCAAAAATGAGTAATATTTGATGACATTTTATTGTTAATATCTTGATATCCTTGGACACAATTGAATCTTAAAATGAGGATAATTAATGGTTATTCTTTACTCATTTACCATGTAAACCTACTCTAATAAATAACATCTTATTCAAATGCACAATATTTCTTTTCTAATTAGCCAAAATCAATATTCTTTTGTGAGCAATAGTGGTGGTAGTTCTCACAATAGTGATGGAACATTACAAACAAAATTTAAAAGAAAAATACTGGCACCAAAACTTTAGATGTCTATTTTCCCGAATGGTGCTATGAATATTTTTCAAATTTATACGCAGTTTAGCAAAGACGATTTATTGGTGATGTAACAATCTCATTATTGTGTACAGATGGGAAGATGAGGATCAGAAAAATCAGATGACAGACCCCATATATCGCAATTGCTAATTTTATAAGACTGGGGCTAGAATCTAGAGATTTCTTCATTACTGTTCTCATGAGTGAAAATGGCCCAACTAGTGAAGACATGTCTATTTTTTGGCACTGACTATAAGTGTTCTAGAAGCTCTGGAAGCATTGTGGTTACATGTTGCACTGCTCACTGTGAGGTTAGCTGTTCAAAATCAACAGCTCCTTGGCAATAGGAAATTGAGTCATTTTTCTCCCATAAAGAGTTGCAGTCTCAGAAGCAAACAGGGCCAGTTCTACTTTGTCTGAGAAGGTTACCGTGGTCAGAATCAGCTCAACTCCGTGGTCGTGGGTCTGTTTAAAATTTATCAGGACTATTTTTTTTAAATACTGAGCTTTAAGCCTGGCTTCCTCATCGCAATGAAAGCATTCATATAGATTAATTTTTACCTATAAAGGGATTTAAAAATATCAGTGAAATATATATTGGTAACTCTTAGGAAGTAGATTATGTTGCCATCCTAACACAAGGGGAAATGGTCGCTTTTAGTTTCAACCATAGTTTTTTTGTTTTGTTTTGTTTTTGGAAAACTCTCTTTTTAATAAACACAAAATAGTTTTAATATCACTTAAATAGATATGTATCATATATATGAATATATATTAAGCTTGCTGTTCAGAAAGGAAAAAGCAGTTTGGGGAATCTATTTATTAAAGTTGAGCCATTTGAAAGATGTTGCTGTCACCTTGCGAGGTCATTTGGCTCACCTGCAAATTTGCAAGACCCTGTCTATAGGAAAAGGCCTCTGGCCGAGGTAGCACCTCCTTATGCTTCAGGGAAATTGGGAATGCATTGGATATCTATAACTGTTTTGTCACCTTCCTGATACCAGAGAGCTCAAATTACTGAACATTTCATTTCCTTTCATGGCTGAGAAACGTGTGTTCCTTATTATGAAAGGTTTAGGGATGGCATACTGTGTAATAGCTCAGATGAGTGAAAACAAATTTAAATATAAGCAATGCACTGGCTTATATTTTGCATGTTGTAAATACTCTTAGAAACAGTATGGGGCCTTATTAAGTTTGAACCTCAGGTCTTTTAACTTCCCCGAGAAAAGAGAACAAATGGTAAGTGCATGAGAAAATAAGTAACTAACCTCTGTGATTTCCCACTTCAGCTCAAGCCCAGATATTTTTGTCAGTTGTTAATTACAGTCATATTTCTCTAAAGCATTTTCTTTTTTTTTTTTCAGAAGAAGAAGAAGAAAAAGGAAAAGAAGCATTTTGAGAGAAAAGCTGAGCCATGCAGTGCCTGTAGCCGTTTTTCTGAGTGGAGAGGAACATATTAGGTTGAAGAGCATTGATAGGCTGTCTGCTGGAAAAGAGGGAGGTGAAATAGATGGAAGTGGGTGAAGTCTAGAGGTGCGGTTCGATCTGGCATCACAGAAGAAAATGGCAAGAACTCTTAGTATCGTGGAAATAAAATAAAAGCATGATGTGATAGGAAGATGTACATTCAGACAAAACATATGCACAGTATTGCATTCAATACTCAGCTTTGTCCTTTGCCAGGTAATTAACTGTATATGATAGTGTCAGGGATTGGAATTGTGTCTCCTCATGATATGTATTTAATTTCCGGTTCTTGTATCTGTGATATGATCCTGGAGAAAATCTGGTACAGTGGTTACACATTGAGATGCTAATCACAAGGTCAGCAGTTTGAAACTAGGAGCCTCTCCTAGGGTCTCCTCTTTCAATGAGGCTTTCCATTCCCAATAACAGTGATAGGCTCAGAAAGCCCGCAGGGCAGTTGTATTCTGTGCTATAGAGTCACCATGAGTGGGTATCAACTATATGGTAGTGAGTTTAGGGTTTGGTCTTATGTGGTTCTAGATCCTTTGCCTAATCACTTCTATGTAATAGAAAGAGCAACAGCAATAGAGAGATCCACAGTCCTAGTGAAATCCAGAAGCCGAGTGAGAATCCTTGATAATAAACAAAGGAACAAGGGGCAAGCCTATCAGCAAGAAAATATGGGTATGGCTGGGTCCCTTATGTGAACTTCTTGTCTCTGGAACTTTGAGAGAGAGAAAGAAATACTCAACTGTAACCTCACTCACTTAAGATGTCTGTGTCACTTAGCACTGAGTAACTAAGACATGGCTTACTGATTCCTTGGATCTCTGTTGTCATGGCTCTTTCTCGTAGACATCACTTCTAGCTCAGGGAAAGAAGGAAACTTCATGTTTTACATGAAGAGGAATTAGGATGCAGATAAATGAATGAAGAGATTTAAGATTGTGTATGTAAATTACTAGTGAGATTTCCATTGGTGCCAAAAGGCCGGATCCCTCATCTTTATCGTTTTTGGACTTGTTGCATTGGGTCAATCTATGGAGCTGGTTTACCCAGCCTTCGGTCATGGGATCAACCATGCTTCGGAAGTTACAATATTGAGCTAGCATTGCTCAATAGCAATGCTATTGACTGACCTGCTAAGACTGACCTCAGTCTTATTTGGGCCATTATTTTTGCAATGAGTGGTGGAATCTATCAAAGGCATTAAGGAAGTGTTTTTGCTGAAACTGTGGACTTTTCTGAAATGTCCGTTACTGTTTTGATTGCTGTCTTATTTTTCTGTACAGGCGTCTGTTGACAGGAAGCATTGTGGCCACCATTCATTATGTTTTAAGTAATCAAACAGCCACAAACTGTCACTGTCACTTTCATTTCCTGTCACCATTCATTTTCTTTAGCTGCTCACAGGTTATCGGTGGGGCCGAGCTTGCCTGGTGCCTGCACATCGGGAGAGGAAACCGTAGGTGCGTACAGGTGCCAGGAGGATGTCGGAGGGCAGTAGTACATGTTGGCAGCCTAGCGCCTCGCTTTCAGCTTATGGCATTCACCTGTGGCTTCTAGAAATGCTGTTTTGTTTCTGGGATCAAATGGAAATCCTTACCTTATTGCTGCTGGATTTCCTTAATCCTCCCACCGTCGCACAAAGACTTCCCCTGGCCTCACGTTGTTTGTTGTAGCTCCTGCAGAAGTGAGGCAAGGCAGGCTGAACTGCTTCCATCAGCAGCGACAGGAGAAAGCTTTGCGATGGGAAGGTTCCAATTTGGTTGTCCTTTCAAGGCCCTCTCCTCCAGCTGTTTCTATCTAAATGTATGTCTGTATAGCTATAAAGACGTTCAGGAAACAGGTGTTTTTCTATTAATAGCCAGGATGCATCAAAGGAAGGAGAAGGTACAGCAGTATGTGAAAATCAGGTGGTCCACGGTTGAATACTTTGTACACAATAACTAATCACTCAAAGCTTCTATCTATTTATAAGCAAGTCTATAATTACAAACCAGGTGGCTGTGGTTAGGAGATGCTGGGGTTGTAAGCAGGTTACTTGACTCACCAGGGCAGCTTGAGAGAAGATGTGACCACCTGTGGGGTCCATGGTTGCCATATGTCCACTTCTGAACCCACACATGTGTTCCTCCTGGCCGCTCGATGCACTGTTTCCTAACTGTGGACTCACCAATTGCAATATGTATGTCTCCCCCTTCCATATGAATGTAGAGTCATGAGAAAAAATTGTATCAGAGTTTGAGTCCAAAAATTTCTGCTGCATTTTTCTTTCTGCTGAAAGCTATATTGAATTGATATAACTGTAGTTTGCACATGTAGTCTTTTGAAATACTAAAATGTCTCCCTACTATGTGACCCTGCGCCTGTAGGCTCTTCACGTCCTGTTGATTTTTACTCCTGAGACCAAATGATGAGATTGATGTCCTAATGGCACTAGCACACCCTGAAAATGAAGCCATTAACAAACTTAAATATGTATTGACTATCTTCCATAACTAATGATTGTAGTAAGATGCGTGGGAGAGACACAAGTAGGAGATAGTTCCTAAACGGAAATAATTTTCTTCTTAACTGGGAAGATCTGCTTTGAAGAGTTTTGAGACGCTGCCCTCCGTAAATGCACTATCCCCCTGGAAGAGTTCCTGTGTGGCATAAAGAGTTAAGTACTTTACTGCAAATGAATAAAAAAGAAATCGATGGATAGAACCCCTCCAGAGCTGCTTTCAAATACAAAGTAGCCCCATGGTCTACTTTGAAAAGGTGAGTCACTAAAAATCATATGGAGCATGGATTCCCTGATGCAGTTCCTAATTAATGAACCTCACTCAGCCTTCTCTTAGCAGTTAGTGGATATTTGTGTGTTGCTATGAGGCTGAACAGATTTAAGCAGAATTTTCAGACTAAGTGCAGACCGGGGACAGAGACATAGGTACTTACCCAAACCTCTATATCACATGATCTGATCCTGATTTGCATAAGGTCACTTGTATGTCAGAGATCAAATCTGTAGCAGCTAACAAGCTAGACTTGTCAACTATTTTCTATCTCAAGGCTATCGTTTGGAAGCCCAGCATGGTTTGCCTGGCATCTCTGCTCCGAATCTCCCCCTGTTGCACACGATGTGCTGGGCAGATTCCATGACACGATATACCTCCGTGTCCTCATCTGAGAGTTGTTAAAAGAATCTACTTACTTGCACAGGTATGATTGAGATCCCTAATTTTTCCCAGCCATGGATCGGCTAGGGATCATTCTTCTTTCCCAAAGGGACTTTCTGATCCTTGGCTTGTGTTCCTAACAGAGCCCACGCACAACCTTGTAGATGACTTCTTCAGGGTAAGTGGAAGCACATCTACCATTTCATATGTTCCCCTTCAGAAAAGGTCTTGTCCTTAGTTTAAAAGCTTCCCTGATTACATCTAGCCCATCAAGGATGGTGACCCTTTTACTGAACTAAAATTCAACAGATTAGTGAATCAGTGTGGTTGCCTGAGTTGACTGGAGAAACAAATCCAGATACACTTATATATGTGTAAGACAAGTGTATATCAAGAAATGATTATGCTTCAGTAAAACATTGCAGCCCAGGCCAGATCAATTCCATAAGTTTTATATTAGGCCATAAGTCCAATATCAGTAGATGAATTCCTTTTCAAGTTCACGCAGAACATGCCACGTGCTGAACTCAGTAAGAACACCGTCCAGTGGATGGAAAGTCCTGTAAGTCCAGGAGTGGTGCAAACAAAGTCAAGGCTCTGGCTGTGATTAGTGTTGCTCAGGTAGCTTTTTGAGAGAGAGAGAGAGAGAGAGAGAGAGAGAGAGAGAGAGAGCGAGAGCGAGCCACCTGTTCTGATGTCAGAATCAAAAGAGAAAAACTCTTGGAATCCTCAAGAGAAGGACACAGCCACATAGAGTCATCATTTGCTAAGACCTCAGTGATGGGATAGACTCCACCCCTTCACTCACCATACCCTCAAGTTGACAGGAGATTATGTAGCTGTGTTGAATGTATTATGTACAAGAAAGTATCGTGGATGGAATCCAGTCGCAGTCACAAATCATGCAGCAATGAATGTGAAGGTGTTATACATGGTGTGTGCAAGACAAAGAGGAAGTCCTGGAAAAATCTTAATTGTGTTTCCGCACAGCAATCAAGACAATGTAATAAAACTTGATTTTGCACAGTGTGCTTAGAATGTTGAATGACATTACCACAGAAATCACTGTGGAATATTTTTAGGATTGCAATTTTAGAACTAAAAAATCAAAGAAAACACACACCTCATGTTTTCAGCCATTTTGATGTGTTATATGTTCATGGCTTTCACTTGCAAATTAGATATGTTCAGACCTAGCACCCAGTGAGCTTAATATTACTGAAAGAAATGCTATTTCAACTCTGCCAAAAGTCATTTGGTAGTTTTTTAAAGAATCAGAAAAAATATGAGCCTGTGTGTTGGTGCTGGTATTTTGGTTGTTGCTTTGTTGTGTAACAAATACCCTCCAGCTAATATTTTCACACCATTAAACCAAACAAAGGAGCTAAAAATCAAAGCCACTACCATTGTATTGATTCTGACTCATGGTGAGCTTGCATAAGCATCTGAAACTGCCAATCTTTATGGAACCAGACAGCCTCAGCTCCTACAGAACGGCTGCTGTGTTTGAATTCCTCACCTTGTAGCTAACAAACCAACTCCTAACCCACACATTTCAAAAAGAAAGTGAAGAAAGAGGAAGAAGAAGAGGTATGGAGGGAAGAAGACAAGAAAAAGAAGGACAAGAGTAAAAGACAGGAAAAAGAAAGGAGAAAATAAAACAGATTGTATGTAGGTAGTCTGAAAAGCCTAAAATATTTACTGTTTTGCTCACCACAGAAAAATATTGCTGAACTCTAATACCTATACCTCAAGCCAAAGGCAATCTTTGACTTTGGAAAAATTAGGGCATGGATGCTAGAAAAATCATATTCAGAGTGCCTTAAGAAAGTCAGACAACCTCAGCTGTCACCTCAGATTAAGGCGTCAAAGGACACCGGGAGGATATACAGGGGAAGACCCAAGATAGTCTTAGGTCCCCATGTAGATGTTCAATTACCCCGGTGCTACACCAATGTCTATTACCTAACCACTATTCTCGAAAAGTTCTGTGTTCTGAAACAATTCTTGTTTATTGTGTTTCACATTTTCGGACTCTTCAGGATTGGACTGTGAATGTTCTCCCCCACCCCACCCGACCCCTCAATTTCAGGAATGTTTAACCCATTAGTGTTTGATAGCATATTCTGCCCTGACTATTACTGAAAACATGTCTGGAAAGCAATGCATCACCATGTTCACTGCAAGAGAAAGAAAGTGAACCCAACTCTGTATCTGTCCAAGGATACTTTGTAAGAGGCAGGGGCCAAAGCTGCCTCCACTCCGCACGTGTCTTTTTCTAATGCTGACACCAAACATCCCAAGCATGGCTTTCAGCATCTCTGCTGGGTTCCATCCATAGTGTGCTGCAGTGACAGCGGAGGATTCAGACACTCCACTCACCCTTATGGGAATAATTAGGGAAGCTCACAGTTCACAACAAATCAAGGTCAGAAAATATTAAAGATGCAGCCCTTTGGTAAACAACACCTCTGTTCATGATGGCAGTGGCACATCTTTCTCCGATCCTCAGCCCCTGAACCATGTGGTCCCCGGGCTTCTGCCCTACGTGGGTGAGCTTTAACACTTTCTTTTCAAGCTGTAACTGTCCACCGAGTCCCCCCCACCCCTCACAACTCTGTGAGCTAACCTCTTGCACAAATGCACCTCGCAGTTTACTCACCCAGATTGGAAAACCACCTGCTGAGTGTCCTGGTCTCAGGACCAAGAGTTTTTGTTTGTTTGCTTGTTTTTTCTAGAAGTGTCTGTCTTACATTGAACGTTGTATTATACATTTGCTCAGCTCCTAAGAGAGGGGCTTATTTCTTGACATGACAGTGGCATGTGTAGAATCTTTTCTGTTATTCTGATTATGCCTGACTATTAGACATCGAGGCTCCTGTCTGAAGCAAATTGTTGGCACTCGATTATTACAACTGAGCGGTTGGAACCCAACCAGTGTTGCTATGAAATCAACTTCTTGCAATCTTTTTGCCTACAGAAGGAAGATTTTTTTTCCAGCTAAGAAAATTTTACGGAGCTCCGTTTTATTCTGGGGCACATAAGGTCACCGTAAGTCAACATTCACTGAACAATTTTGCTGTTGCTTTTGTTTTATATAAGATTGGTACTGTATATTTGTGACTCCTGCGTGAGGTCATTCTAGTGTTTCTTGTCTTTCTCAAAGTTATCATTCTGCCCTAAGCACATATCTGTGCTCGTTCTCCAAGTGACAGAGTGTTTAATTTATGTTCTCTTTAGTTTCAATGCATTTTCACTGGTGCCCTAGAGGTGACAGTATTAATGTTCATTTATTCCTATACATGGATTAAGATATTTTTCCCTCCACAATAAAGAAGGGAGCAGGTAAAGGTTCAGTTCCTTTTATTTTTAATGAATGCCACTACTTCCTCATCAGTTATTCATTACAAGGGGGGCTTTTTTAGTTACCTCGCAATATTTTCTGTGAGTGCCCCAAGGAGTTCACTGATAAAAGTTTGTAAGACATACTTATATTAGGATCTCAGGGATTACCTCCTCCTTCGAAATACTGTCTCAGTTCAACAATCACTTGAACTGAACTCTTAGTCAATTAAAGGTACATCTTGTACTGGTAACCAGTTCTCAGGTTATTGCTGCTTTACGGAACCTATCTCTCAGGTTTTAGGTCAGTTGCTTAGTCTATAATGTTAGCAAGTTGGTAAATTTAGGGGAAAACCATGACATCATTATTCACTTAATTTTTCTTTTGGTCAAGCTTTCAGGCTGTGCTTGGAGTTCTTTCCAGTTCTGTGCATTTCTAAGCTAGTGAATCTATTTTGGGAGTCTTCAAATAACAACTACAGTTAAGTAGATATTCTTTAAAAAAAATTTGGGGGCCATTACTGCCCTCTGGTGGTGGGAGTAGGAGGTCCAGCCTTTGCTCCTGTGGAGCCGCTGCTGGAATTGAACCTCTATCCCAGTGGGCCACAGTCCCGCACACAACAACTTCGCCACCAGGGCTAAGCCCATGTGTAGATATTCTCTGTGAATTAAATTCATTAATAATAGTAACCAGTTATATACTTTCTAAAGTTATACTTATTATCATTTCTACCCTAAAAGGTATATAGAAATTCTAATTTCTATTTCATGTATTATAAAAAGTGGCAAAAATGATACATATATTCAGTTTTATGTATAGCAGAGGCTTGTTAATAACCTGTGCTATGAATAAGACTGGAAGTGCATGCTGGTGAAGATCAAGGATTGCAGCTTTCAGTATGGATTACAAGTCAATGTAAAGAAGGCCCAAATCCTCACAGCTTGACCAAATGGTGACATCATGATAGTGGAGAAAAGATTGAAGTGGTCACAGACTTTGTCTGACGTGGGTGCACAATCAAGGTCCACCGAAGCAGCAGTCAATAGATAAAAAGACACATTTCATTGGATACATATCTGTGGCACGAGACATCTTGAGAGCATTGCAGAGCAAGGATATGACTTTAAGGACTAAGTTGCCCCCGACCCAGGCCATGATATTTTCATATTTTCATATGCATTTGAAATTTGGACATTGAATAAGGAAGCCTGGAGAAGAATCAAGACAACTGAATTGTGGTCCTGGAGAAAAATATTGAAAGTATCCTTAACTGCCAGAAGCACCAAGTCAACTGGCTTGGTCGTCGTACAGCCAGAGTGCTTCTTAGAGGCGAAGATGGCGAGACTGTCTTACATAGTTTGAACTTGTTGTCAGGAGAGACTAGTCACTAGAAAAAGCTACAGGTTGGTAAAGTGGAGGGACAGAGAAAAGGAGGAAAGGCCTCAATGAGATGGACTGACACTGTGGCTGCAGGAACGAGCTGAAGCATAAGCACAGGGCCATGCAGCATTTCATTCTGCTGTGCACAGGGTCTCTGTGGTCAGAAGTGATGTGCTGACTGCTCCCAACAACTGCACCTTTAAGAAAGCAAGCTAAAAGTAATGCTTGGGCTGTGGCTACTGTCTACTCTCTCCTGGTTTGACAGACTCTCTTTTCACTGCTGTGATTCCAATTATTCTTTTTTTATGAGGGAGATGACTTCTTATTTATCCAGTTTTTGTCAGTCTGGTCATCACTGGTTATCACTCAGTTTTGGTTTCATTGGGTTAAGTGAATTTCAACATTGTGCATTTATAAATATAAAAGTTAGAACATCTAGTTACATTTTAACTCACAGAACTTGTTTTCTTTCGGTAGACTGGTGATTATTACTGTATTTAACCAGATTGAGAAACAAGGAGGAATATCATAAAATGCACATGGTCTCATACACAGATTCATAAAATGACAGAGCACATACACCTTCTATTTCTGAGGCAACCATTTAGCTGCAACAAAGATATAAAGGACATTAAATGATTACTGTGTCAAACAAATGTTCCTATGCTATCTGCTTTATAATATCTCCAGTTTGATGTATTTGGAAGTTTTATGGAGAAACAGGAGTAGGAATCAACTCCATGGCTGCTAGTTTCTTGTGCATGTGCTACTGAGGCGTTTCCATTTCAGGGTCTCCCTGTAGGACAGGATGCAATACATATGATCAGTGGCTCAAAGGCACCCGCATCTCCACAGGTGAAAGACCGCGCTCTCTCCTATAGTATCAAAGTTACAGTCCTATAAACCCAGAGAGGAGTCGCTGTGAGTCATTGTTGACTCCTTGACAGCTCCTTCGGTTGGTTGGTTTGTTGTCAGTGGCTAAAGGGAATTGAAAATCTAATTTTTTAGCCCCAAAGCAAAGGGTGGTTTTGAATTGCTGACTTTATGATTAGCAGCCCAATACATAACCAGTATGTATACAGTGACTTTAATAACTATTTAGTAGCCCGGTTACAAAGACTTTCACTGATCTAAGTAATGGCAAATTTAATTTTTCTGAAGCTGATTTCTCCTCCCCAGTATATACGAGGAAGGCTTCTATCTTGAAATGGTTTCCTCCTTGCATTATAAAGTTACTTGTGTGTGTGTTTTGTGCTTAAATCTTCCAAGTTACTGGCCTCTCATGAGAGCTGACACAACATGATAAAAGATATAGATGGATCAGTAGGAAATTTGTGGGTATTTTTCTTTTTAATAAAGTCTTTGTAGGTCTTGTAAGTGCCGTAGGCAACATTTTCTTGTTTCTCACCCCTGTCATAAGGTCAGACGATGTACTAAAAGAACAGCGATTCTTCATAAGATTAGTTTATCTGCGAACTAAGCAGGGTATATAAAGTACCCTTTAGTTGAAAAAATGCTACATTATTTTTCTTGTTGCTATTTCTAGGTATCTTCTGCTTAAAAGAAATCAAGGTGGTTGACATACTCTCTCAAAGCTTATAAACTTCAGATTATTATGAAACATGGGAATAGTCAGACACTGAATCTGGATAAAGTTATGCTGTTAATGCCTTGTGACTTGACCAGTTTTATAATATTCTGATTCAAAGATAAGACAAAGGTGTGTGCTAATATTAGTATTATGGAATTTCATCTAAAAATTCAAATTTTAGAGCCAACTCCATGTAAATGGTTCCTATCTTCAAAAGACACTATGTAGTTTTTACCACAGTCATAATTAATAGCTTTAATAAATTCACTTTCTCCTTTGCCCCAAACTAACTTATAACAATGGATCTGTTCAGCATAAATCTAAAGAGATTTCAGTTGTATTGATTACTTAGATGTTTAGTGTATAGAATTTTGGTTATTCATTGTTCAAGAAGCATTCTGTACATCCAACCCATTGATTGAATTACTGAATTAAAAGTGAAAGTCATGCATTTCTGCTCATTTTCTGTATTATCATATTGTATTCATCATAAGCCTTAAAGCTGATGTCCTTCAGAAGACTGGTGAATTACATACTGGAGAAATTAAATATACCAGTGCCACCAGACAAAATATTTTTAATAGTGTCTGTCTTCATGTATTCAGACATGATCGTAATAAAATCTCAAGCTTAGTGGTAATAGCCCTGGAAAGAACAAATGGTTTGTGTTAGGCTGGGTTGACAAAAAAAAAAAATCCAGTGACATTCATATATGTGTAAGGAAGCACTTTATGTCAAGGAGTAATTACATATCAAGAAAATATCCCAGCCCAGTATATCACAAGTCCATAAGTCTGATACAAACCCCTCTTCAGACTGACGCAGCCCCATGCAATGATGTAGGATGCAAGCCTATCCAGGCTGCTGTGGGTGAAGTCCCATGGACTTGACTTGAAGTGGGTAGGGAAATGGCAGGGCTCCAGCTGCTCTTGGGGTGGCCCACAAGCAGGAATGTGAAGGCAGAGAGAAAGAGAGAGAGAGAGAGAGAGAGAGAGAGAGACCTCTCAGAGCTATGTCTATCTCAGTCACAAGTCACAAGTCACAAGTAAGACCCCCAAGGTGTGACCTGAGTGACAGGCTGAAATCCAACCCAGCACTTTTATATATTTTCAAGTTCACATGAGATTATATAACTACCGAATGATTATTAAAAACAAGTAATGTTTTAATTTTTGATGATATGCATCAGAATAAAATCAAAAGCAGCAAACTCACAAGTTTGGAAAACTTAGGTGATTCACATAAATGAGTCCAACTGACTAAGGGGAATTTAGTCAACTCGAGAGTACCTGCCCTGTTTGATGGAAACAGCTGTCATTCTATTTCTGCTGATTTGTTTAAGCTGGAATACGAACTCGTTTGTATCTCATTTTCTAGTTATTCAGCAGAAGACATAACTATAGATGAAAGGTAATCTAATCATGACTTTATGTATTGATGTAAAAAAGCAAAAAAACAAAAATAACAAACTAAAAATAGACTGTAAAGCCAAATCCACTGCTATCAAGTAAATTCTGGCCCATAGTGATTTTCTCGCACAGTTACACATATTTATGAGAGCAGATAACCTCATGCTTCACTCAGGGAGAAGCTAGTGGGTTTTTCCATCCAGGATTGTAGCTAGCACTTCATTGCTTACCTGAAAGCTCCAACCGGTATTGGCATAGGATGTGCAGGCACAGGAACTTTCTGAACAATCATTTAGAAGCTCGTAAGCAGAAACAAACAGACAAGCAATCAAACATAACCTCAGGTTGAGTCCCATTCTCAAAAACCAGTTTGCAAGTATACCTTTCAAAAAAGCAGAATTTCATCTCTAGGCAATGTTGTATCAGGAGTCACTCTCTCTGTCATCAAGTTTGTGCAAGATTGCATGACAAATGGTAGGTCCATCACAGTTGAGGAATGAACCGCTTCAATAACTTATTGGAGGTATTCCATTTATTCTAAGCATATGATTGATATAAACATATGGAAAAAATTCAAAACAAAAGTACTAATGAGAAGTGCAACAGCAAAAAAAAAAAAAAAAAAAAAAACCAAACCCAAAGAGCCACAATAAAATACACACATTGATTTAGTAAAGTCAAGTGCCATTTGAGGTTAAAACCAAAATCACTTTCTTACTAAAATTTTTTTTAAGGTTGACTTATGTTTTAAATATATCTAGCTTGTGGTCTCATTTGGTTCTTATGGTGTTTCAAAGGTATAAGCCTAAAGTAAATATGCATAAATCAGAACTTTCCATAAAAGTACCAGAATTCAAGATTATCTTGAAAATAGATCTGAAACTTCAACCTGCATTCTCCAGAAGAACTCTAGTGGTCCAGCGGGTTAAGCACTGGGATCCTATTCCCCAGGTGAGAGGTTCAAACTCATCAGTGATTCCATCAGTGATTCTGCTCAGGAGAGATTCATATTCCTAGTCTCAGGAGTCCAAAGGTGTCTTTCTACTGTGTCCTTGACCATCACTGGGAGTTGGCATTGATGAGATGGCGGTGGGTATATTCTCAGATAGGAGTCTTTGCTACAATTGAAAAAAGACTTCTGAGGGCACAGGTTTCTTAATCAGGCACAGTCCTCATCACTCCCTGTCATCTTGTAATACTGAGTCTGAGTGCCACATACCAATTGTATGGCTTTTGGTGTGCATTTTTTCCTAGAGGAGAGATACATTTTTCCAAGTCCCTGTCTTGGTCAAATGTGAGAAAAAGAGTGTGCAACTTTTGTTCACACAGAGAGCGGCATAACTGTCCCCAAACCCCCCTTTTAATCCATCCATGTCACCTGTCTGGTTTTTGAAGCCTTTTGAGTATGTGTATGTCACTGCTACTTAGTGCCTGCCTCCTGTGGCCTAGGATAAATCTCTTTGAGGGGAATACTCTGACTTGGAAACTGGCAATGAAACAGGATCAAATTGGGTACATTTTGATGTCGATATCATAAACATTGAGGAAGGCCTCAATGTTTCTGGAGGATATGCCTCCAGAAAGAAATGCATTTAAAGTTTTCTATGGCAAAAGTTCACATAGTGGCATCAGACAATGCCTTTTTCATAAAACTGTGGTTGCCTTCACTTTTTCTGTCCAAAGTGCTCAGTGGGCCCCGCCTGTGCCAATTCAGTGTCCCTGATGAACACAGAGATACTGCTCAGGGTAGTACCTGGGTGGTTCCAACCAACAAACCTGCATCCGAACGTTTCTTTTCATTCACCACCGGGATTACAAATATGCATACCGTGTAAATAAACACTTATCCAGGGGGAATAAAATCTGTGGTTATATTTTAAAATTTTCACAAATGTACTATGCAGACATATATCCTGCAGTCTACCTATGTGTCCTTTGCTCACTGAAGGCAGGAGCAAGAGCAGGTGAGGTCTGAATCTACTCCTTCCGCGCTGCAGGTCTGCCTCCGTGTGTCAGCCAGGTGTAGTCTTCCAAGTAAACGCTCAGCAGGGAAAAGGCTCAACTTCAGAGATCTGGGGGGAGGGACAAATCTCTATTTGTTTATAGTCTTTAGCTCTAATTACATAATCACACTGGAAAGGGGAGGGATGGGTGGCCCTGGAAAACCAACAAAGTAAACAAGGTACAATTGTAACGGGTCAGTCCAGCTATTATCTTGTCTGCCCTGGGGGGTGGGGGGGAGGGTGTATGTGTGTGTACTCACTGGCGCGTGGTCTAACAGATAAAGGCAGTCAGGGGTGGATGCAAGGCTATCATTTTACCTGTAGTGCACTGTGGCACCCTGATTATCTCCAATTGGAAGGTAAAGGGGTTGTTGTAGACACAGAGGGCCTGCATGGCAGGTAATAGAGCAGACCTAATTAGCCTCAAGTACCTGTAATCCTAGGAGATAAACTGGGAGATAAAAGCCAGGGAAAGTCCCACAGGTATGACTAATAGGTCCCCAGCCCGGTTGGCTCTGGGTCAGGTGTAGTGTGTCAGCTGGGCTGAATGTGGACTATTGATCTAGGAGTGCCGGCCCTCACTGCTGCAAATTGAATTCAAATTGCTCACAAGAGGCAGGCATGTGGTTTACCTGATTCATAGTCCAAAGTAATTTTTTTTCAATGTGAGTGTAGGGCTAGTTGCTTAGTCTATTTTTAAATAATCTTTTGAAATATATTCTTTTAAATGTCATATGCAATCACTCCCCTCCCCAGACCATTTTGTAAAACCACTGGAAAACTAAATGCTAAGGGAATTTCAGATTTTAGAGCCATAGAACCATCCACTTCTTAATGCAGTGGAGCCAGCTTGCTTATTGATACTTTACAAAAGGAAACAAATTATTTACTTTCAAGGAAAACAGCATATTTTCTCTTTTGTAGAAAATTATTGGTGTCTAAATCACTTGGAATGCACAAGAAAAATGCAGGATTCCAAATTGGAAGCAATTTAGAATAGGCTTGTCCACATTTTAGTCACAAAAATATTTTGCTGAAAGACAATATTATATCATATTCTATACAATATTATATTATGTATACTCACAATAATAAAAACAACAATAATAATCATCTTAATTTTGAATAAACATTTATATTCTATGCACCGTGATGATATAGATGTGAACAAAGTAAAAAACCACCATGATACTGACTTTTATATAATGCAGGTGTTTATAGAGAATATAAAACTAATAGAATAAATAGACACGTTGATAACATATAGGCAATGTATATGTTAGGAGAGAAAAAGATAGAGATGGTATAATCCAGTTCTAGCTCCATAGTGGTTACTCATTGAACTGTTAACCACAAGGTCCAAACAACAACGACAAAAACAAACAAACAAACTCACTGCCCTCCGTTTCATGGCTGACTCTTAGTGACCCCAGTGGACTTCCAGGACTGTAACTGTTTAGAGAAGTAGACAGTTCTGTCTTTCTTCCTGAGCTGCTGGTGGTTTCAAACTGCCCACCATGCTGATTACAGCCCAATTTGGACCCACTACGCCACCAGAGCTCCCTTGATAGCTTGAAACCACCAAGCTACTTAAAAGGAGAAAGAAGAAACTTTCTACACCCCTAAAGAGTTTCAGTCTCTGAAACACAGAGGGGCAATTCTACTCTGCCGCATTGGGTCTTGATGGAATGGCTTTGATTGCTGTGAGTTTGGTTTGGGTTTTATTTTGGAAGCACTTAACTGCGTTATCTCTTGACAAAATCTGGAGTCACCATGATCAACCCTAAGCAAGGACAAATGAGATGTCAAGCTATTAGGAAGTCTCAAATGAAATAAGATGTTGCTGCTGTTCAGCTAAGTATCACAAATTAATATAGGAAGCATTCAACAGATCTTTAAATAAAGAGTTTTTCATAAATTTCATAGTGTGTTCTCTCATCTCTGAGTCATTAACTGGGGATTGAAGTACTAAAGGAGACATAGAAGCGATTGGTTGAGCCCATATTTACCAGTTTATGAAAGCCAATTGCATTCATTTCTTCCTGGTTCCTCATTTGGGACTTGGGTTTGTTAGACTGTAATCAATTTTGGTGGGTACAAACATATCATAGAAACTGGAAGACAATATAAATTGGGATTCAAACAAATTTTTGCCCCTGGAGAAATGGTTATTAAACAATTACTAGCACAAAATGTTACAAGTGACTATGAATTTTTCGTACTGTGGTGGTTTGAAGGTTGCTGTGATGCTGAAAGCAATGTCACTGATATTTCAAATACCAGCAGATTCATGTTGAATGAACTGCTCTCAGTAGAGTTTTCTAGGTAAGGGTAGTCTACCAAGAAAGAATAGATTGTCAACTTCCGAAGAACTAACCCCTGACAATTATATGGATGGCATTTGAACATTGTTAATTACTGAAAACCTCATGAACAGAAAGAAGCAGGACCAGGTTCCTCATTAATGCCAGAAGATGGGCCCCTCAGGTTGGTATCCACTCAGTATATGACCAAGAAAGAGATGACTTCTCAAAGTTGGGCCAACCGTAAGGACTTGGCTGAAGTAAACACCTCTGTACCTTCATTTGATCATAAGGCCCAACTTAAAAGGGGAGAAAACAGCTTAAAATATTACTCAATTGGGCTGAGCCTTGGTGGTGTAGTGGTTGAGTGCAGGACTGCAGCCCACTGGCTTGGTGGTTCAAATTCAGCAGCAGCAAGGCTGGGTAGCTCTCACGACTACTAGAGGGCAGTGATGCCACCCAAAAAATATTACTTAATAATTGGAACTTATACTGCATGGTGTATGAACTTAAGAAAATAGGAACTTGCTAAAAAATTAAATTGAACACATGAAGATTGATATTCTAGAGGTTAGAAAGCTGAAAAGGACAGGAATTGTTCATTTTGCTTCAGAAAATCGTATGGTTTATTATATCAGAATGATACAATCAAGGGGGATGGGGTTATATTAACCTTCAAAAAGGAGAGATGAAGAGCTATCTTAAAGTACAATGCTGTATGTGACATGATCATCGACCTTCAAGGAAATCCGATCAGTTTGACTATTATTCATGTAAGCACCAATTACTGAAGCTACTGGTGCAGAAATTAAAGAATTCTACTGATTTGAGTCAGACATTAATCAAACATGCAACCAAGATGTATTGATCATTATTGCTAGTTGAAATGCAAAAGTTGTGGGAGGGGAAAGAAGGAACATTAGTTGGAAAATACAGACTTAGTGGTAGAAATGAGGCTGGAGATTGCATGATAGAATGTTGCAAGAGCAACAACTTGTCTATTATAACAAATAACCTTTTCCAATAACACCTGAGTAGCAACTATTCTTTTGGACTCTTCCATATGGAATATAGAAAATTCAAATTATGTACCTCTGTGGGTAGTGAAGGTCAATATTCACACCTAAAACCAGACCAATGGCCAATTGCGGAACCGGACATCAATTTCTCATATGTAGCTTCAGGTTAAAGCTGACAATAATTTTAAAAATCCCATACACACTAAAATATAACCTTGGATCTCTTCTTAGCTGAAGTTTTAGAACACTCCAAGAATATTTTATGTAGCTAAGGCAAGTGGAAGAAATGATGGCGTCGAATAACTGAAGAGATCATTGCAAAGGGCAGTTCAAGAAGACAAAGAAAACTATTACAATGAAATGCTTAAAGACCTAAAGTTGGAAAATTAACGAAAAGACTCCACATGTAGGAGTCTGAATTTAAGAAAAATATAAGCCTACTCTTGAAATATTGAAAGCTCCTATGAATGATATAGTAGGCACCAAGAGAAGATGGAAAATATAGATTCATTGTATAAAAAACAAAAAATCAAAAAAAAAACAAATGAAAGGCTAGTAGATACTCAATCATTTCTAGAAGTAGCCTATAGGCAAGAGCCAAAGATACAGTCAAAGGAAAAAGTCAAATTTGCATTGAAAGTATTGTGCAAAAGAAAGGAACTGATAGTATATCAATTGAGATATTTCAGCAAGCTGATGATGGACTGGAAGATGACAGAAAAATTTTGAGGACAATTACCTGACCAACTGACTGGAAAAATAATCCATATTTATATACATTCCAAAGAAAGCTAAAGACCATCTAATGGTTGCAGAAGTATATTAACTGGGAGCTGCCAGAAATCCAGAGGAGATTCAAGATGAGTCTTGATATCACTGCTGGTGTCAGATGGATCTTCACTAAAAGCAGATTATAACAGTGGTTTACTTGTGATTCATTGACTATGCAAAAGCATCCGACTGTGTGGATTATAGCAAACTACTGATTACTTTGAGAAGAATGGAAATTCCACAATACTTCATTATGCTGCTGTGGAAGCTGTACAAGGAGCTAGAGGCAATTATGTGAACACAAAGGGAGTACATTGACTGGTTTAAAATCAGTAAAGAGTGTGATAGGGTTGGATGTTTTCATCATACATGTCTGATCTGTATCCTGAACAAATAATTAGAGAAGCAGAAGAATGTGTTATCGGATTGAAAACATGAAGGTGGCACAAATTTGCTTGCTGAAAATGAGAATAAGTTGAAGCACTTGTTGATGAAAACCAAGGATTGAGGACTTCAGTATGAATTATAAATCAATTTAAAGAAGACAAAAATCCTCAAAATTTGACCAAGAGGTACTCTCCTGGTGAGTAGAGATAAAATTCATCACAAAATGTGTCTTGCACAAGGAAGAAGCAGTCAGGAGATCAATGATGGATTGTGTTAGGTAAACATGCTGCAGAAGATCTCTGGAAAGGTTTGCAAAGCAAGGTGCTAACTTTTAGAACTAAAGTACATCTGACCCAAGCCATGTTTTTTTTTCTCTCTTTTTTCAATCTCTTCATATGCACTTGAAATTTGAAAGCACAAAAGAAGAGATATTTGTCTGAACTGTCATTTAGTTTTAGAATATTGAAAGTATCATGGGTGACCAAAAGAACCAACAATTGTGTCTCACAGACTGCGGGCAGGTTATCCACAGAGTCCTGTCCCTAGAGAAGACCATCATGTATGGCTGAGTGGAGGGACAGCAAAAAAGAAGAAGGCCCTCAATGCAATGCATTGACACAACAGCTGTAATAGTGATGGGGAAAGCAATTAGGAGGCTGAGATATGAGCAAGTGGTGCTCATTCTAATATATATCGGTGGTCAGTATGAGTCTGCACCAACTTGAGTTCACCTCACAGGAAAAGTTCAGCACACCTTTCAAAACAATGTATTCAATCAAAGTTCAACAGTCTCAATTTTATGATCTTGCCATAGGAGTATATGTCTGCTTTCACAAGAATCTTTCAGTAAATAATTCCCTTAGCTATGTCACCATGGTTACTCCAATACAACTATTGCCTCTTTCGAAGAATATCAACCGTTTAGTGGTCTGTGTAGTTATCTTAACCAGAAGCATAACCTGTCTTGCGTTACTGAAGAGAAGGAAAATATGAGAGCACTTTAAAAAGTATCGCTACAAGTTCATAAAAGGCCTCATGAAACAAAAATATAAAATTGTGATGCTCTTGCTTCTCCATCTGAATATATTTCTACCTTTCTTCCTTTTCTCTAAAGAGTTCTGCCTTCTTCAACTTAGATCATATCAAAATGGCAATTTTGGTATCCTCTATGGACTTAGGCCGTGTTTCTTATTTAATTCTTCAAGTTTAGGAACAAAAAGAAGTTTGAAAGAGCAGTATTGGGATTGCAAAGTGGAAGGGGTAAGGTTTATGAATGAAATTCTTGTGGTGTATCTCCTGCTAGCTTTGAAGAATGAACAAGTAAATGCATTGTTTTGATGGGAATTTTTTTTTTCTTGACACAACTTTCCTGGTCTGTTTCTCATTAATGAAGATTTCAATTTTCTTAAAACTTCTTACTAATAATATTACACATGGGTTTTGCCCTCAAAATAGTCTCCTTCTGAACCTCTTTGCCTTTACTTTAGCTGTACTAGCAGAGCCACTCAGGAGTCATTTTGGGGGTTGGACTTTTTTTTTGAAGGCAGCTTAATGAGATCAAGAGTGGGAAAATTTGTCTTCAGCCATATGCAGAAATACAGGAATATGTTTAAACATATTTTGTTTGGAGTAAACCCATGCATGTATGTATGAACTGCAATCATCATAGCAATGATTTTTAACTTATCCTTATAAAATTCTTATATATTGGTCACTTTAAATGGAGCTTATATATATAAAAATTTTACTACTTTATATGGAATAAAGTAGACATACTAATTTGAGGTGAAAATCACATATTGTAGCATGAATAACAATATTCTGATGTAAATTAAGAGAAAATTCAAATTCTAAGAAATTTAAAGACAGACTGCAGATGGAGTCAGTTCTCTTATAGAAAATGTGTGAAAGCCTGCAGATAAAATAATGAAAGAGGATGTATTGATCTGAAAGGCAACAATTGCCCACTTTAGCCATATTCTGCCATGATGCACAAAGTCTTTCTTAATAACTAATTTATGGGATTGTTTTCCCCACATCAAAAAGTACATTTCTTTTCTCATTCACCTTCAAGTTTAGAAATCATAATTGAACTAGTATATATGGAAAATTTGATGAATGAGATAGTTCTTCTACTTTGCAAGAATTTAAGACACGGTATTTTTTTACCTTTTAGAAATGTTTGCCATAAAACTGATGTCTAAACTGAGTTAAAGACCATCATATTCATTACAATGATATATCTATGGAGGCTACATGTTGAACTAGATTTATTTGAAAAGGGATGCAAGACACAAACTAGACAGCTGCTTTTTTTCTCACTCATTTCACTCTATTACTGGCTAACTTAGTGGAAAAATGTAAATTTTCTAGGGATTTTAGGCTGAAGGTATCTCAGCCAATGTAGATGCATGCTTGACTTGAGGTATCATTTAGCTCCCGTGTAATATTGATCCGCACGCACCACCAGGGACACTTACAATTGGCTTTTGCCAAAGGTAGACAATGGCATAAGAGTAAAGTGTAATAAATGTCCAGTCCCATGTTGATATCCAACTGCCTTTTTTTTGTGAGTGTGTGTGTGCCATTTTGAGTGCATCAGTATTTCACGTTTATTGTAGTGTGATGAAACACCTTTCACAGTGGCCAGAGGGACACTTAGCAGGAAGCATTTAGGCAGTACAAATTGGAGTGAACAGGAGGCCAGTTAGCAGGGAATTTTTCTGAGGTCAAAGAAGTCTGGTGAGGAGCTGAATCAGCTAACTGCAGAGTTAAGAGCTATAGTACCTGCTGCAAAGTAAATATGGATTACCTTCTTGATGACAAATTGATCCATGGACAAGGTTTCTTTAGACAAAGAGGCAACCACATATACCAAAAATATATAAGTATTTCACACTGACCACTGTTTTAATGCTTTGTACTGTAACCACCTTGTCCACTTTTCTGTAATTTTCTGCTTTGCATCATTTTTTGTTAACTATTGAATTATCATATAGGTGGAACTCAAAATGTCAATCTTAGTATGGTACTCTTTAAAGACTAACAATTCAGTTATCTTTTATTCTATACAATCACTACACACCTGATAATTTTTTAATTTGAAGAGCATGGCAAGCCCTATGATGTAATTGTGATATCTTATCTGAAAACTTACACATCGGGAGAAAAACTACCTGTGAATGAGTCTCAATTGAATTTGTTCAACAAATAATTTTGAGACTCTATTATGTGTCTATATACTCTTACATGTTTGCTAGCAAAGCACTCTCTCCAACAGATCATTTATTCTGTTATGTGATGTTTTAAAAAACTGACTGAATTTCATTGAGGCTAGCAGTTCCAATTTTCACTGGGTTGATGCAGACTTATAGTGACCCTATATGTTTTAGAGTAGAAATGAATTTTTTAGAGTTTTTAATGGCTGATGTTTTGTATATAGATCATCAGATCTTCCTTCCTCCCTCCCTCCCTTCTTTCCAGCTTCCTCTCAGTAGACCTGAACTCAAGCCTTTGCTCAGTAAGTTCATTAACTGGTTCACTTACTGGGTATCAGGGCTTTCGAAAACGGAACATGGTTTATTCCTTTGCTTAGCAAACACTTATTTAGCCAAGATCCCAAGTAAAGCTCAGTGTAGATGATAGTTTATCATCTTTAAACACTTGGTCCTTCCCTCAAAAAACTCACAGTTTCATGGGGAAGCAAGCAATTAGCCAAATCAAACATTACTGTGGTCCTTTATATGAGAAGGATATTGGGGGGTACAATAGCCCAAGAGGAGGGACAGAGATCAGAGACTTTGTGGAAGAAATTGAATGATGAGTAAGTAGGACCTGAAAAAGGAGGGGCAGAGAACTCGATAAGGAGAAAGATCACACAAAGTCATCAGAAACCAGGTAAAAGACACATGGGAATATATTTAGGGACCTACTTAAAATTTGATAGGGTTACATAAAATCAAATATAAACAGTTGTTCCTGTATGAACTGAGGATTCTAATGCTAAGAATAATATAACAACATAAAGTCCTATTGACAGTTGGCAAAGTAGAATTTCACAAAATTACTAACACTGAGTCAATTAGATAATTATCTGTCCTAAGGTAGATTAAAAACCTAGGATCAATTGATGGTAATTGAGATGATTTTTAAAATAAGTGCAGTAAGGTACATCCACTGCCGATGGCTGCTTCTGACAATCATACAAATATGAGAGCTCCATAGCATCTATAAACACAGCCATATCATTAGATATGCATGTACTGAGCACACTTTTTTCAGAAAACTTTTAAAATATTATTTCAAATGTTACATATTATATTTTATTTCTCATTTTAGATGAACTCACTCAATGGCATTATTCAGGTACAAATGATTGCTGAATGCTGGTAGTTCTCTGCATATGATCAGATCTGCTTAAGAAATTGGAAGATAGTCCAGACAGTCTTTTAAATTTCGCAGGGCAAGATTACTTTTAAAAGACAAAAGACCACAGAGGAAGTTGTGGGAGTTTCTCATCAGAATGCACAAATCCAGTTCAGATGAGATTATGTAATTTGCTAAGTGTACCCATATGGCTGTTGCTTCACAGACTACACCTAGAAAGGAGTAACTTCTTTGATTAAATAGAGTAAAACAACATTTCCCAAAGTTGGTTTTTAAATGATAGTGCAAGTTTAATTTTCCTCATTTGTAGGAGCCCTGTTTATGTAGTGGCCATGCTTTGGGCTGCAGTCCACAAAATCAGCAATTCGAAACCACCAACACCTCCACGGGAGACAGACCAGACTTTCTACTCCCTCAACAGTTTTAATTTCAGAAACCAACAGGGAATTTCTATGAGTCGACAGTGAGTTTTGGGTTCGTTTATTTTGGTGAATACTCCTTTGTGGACCAATAAAGCACACGTCGGATACACCAAAAACATAGGTGTGCCTTCTTTTCAAACAAGAATCCCTGACTTGAACTAGTCAATTGAGAAATAGCCTCATATTCTGGTGGAATGCTGTCCCTGTTAATTCTCAATAAAACCTAAAATGAGGTGGGAGGGGGGTGTCAAAAAAGAAAGAGATCTCCAGTAGGAATTCTTGGGATCCTTTCACATTCTGAAGAATATAGATTAAAAGGTATTTTGGAATTAATCAAAACTAGAGACTATTTCGGATTGTTTCCTCTGCAAAAGTGTATACCCAATATTTCAGTTCATCAGAAGGTTAAGCAATTGTAAAACTTTATATAATGAGTTAATATTTTTAAATACATACAAGTGTGTAAATAAACAAATATATTAATGGAACATAAGTATCAAGAGATCATTTAAAAAAATAGGACCTTCAATTTTATAAATGTAAAGGATTACTGTAGTATTGGAAGTGTTACTTCACATTCATTAATGAGGTATTGATTTATGAGAAAAATGACAGCAAAATCAGTTTCTTATATCTGTCAGTTATGAAGGATAAGGGAAAGAGCAAGAGACAGAAAGGAATATAGAAAGATATCATAGCAAATAAAATGATAGTTGCCCATTCCTATATAACAAAGACATTGAAAGAATAAAAACTCAAGACCATGTTTGGGAACATTACGGTCAATTTAAAACACAAGAACAATGTTCTAATTCCTATTGTGATGAGTAGCAACTGGAATTGAAGCCTTATGCGTGACTATGTAAAAGCCACAACTATTGTTCTCACCTAATGAGGAGTGAAGAAGGATGAAGATGGTTAAAAATCTAAGGAATCAATCATTCTATGTAGATTCCACTCTGCAATTCAGAGATCAGAAGAACTAGTTGGTGCCTGGTTACTACTACTGTTTGCTCAGAAAGTAGTCACACAATAGGAGGAACCAGGTAGAGGGAGACCACAAAATGTGGAACAAAAGTTAAAACTTAAAAAAAAAAACAAAAAAAAACCTTATTGCTATGATTTGACTGGTCGCCTCTCAGAGAATATGACCCGAAGATATCTTTCAATTTAGGCACTGACTTTAGCTCCATGCTTCAACTTTCAGACAAACTACAGATAGGATTACAAGGTGAACAGTCACAAAAGGGATGGGAACACCAAAGCAAAACATGGCCCCGCTCTAATTTCTACTACTAAGAAAAATATCAGAAGAATTTCTATCAAGTTTTCACATATGTAATCACATTTGTGAACACATTAGAGGGATAGAGCTACTAGCATATACTTCCAAGTGTGTTCCATTATATTCCAACTGCAATTTTCTGAACACTAATTTAGAGCTATAGCTTAAGTTTATTTCTGCTACTGAAGTAAATACTGTATATATTTCAAGAATTCTGCACAAAATTATATATTTGATAACAAAGTGACTGCTAATTTAGTAAACATGGCATAACTGAGCTGCATTGTATTCACTGAGGTCGCACATGATTGCTACACAATAGTAACACCCTGGAAGGGATTGTGTCTATGCTAATATTTTAGAGTAAAATACCTGCCAATCATTTCACTTACCACTTGGAGACGTTCCGTAATGGTATACTACTATCATGTGTAGGGGAAGAGAAGCCCATTCTAGAGATGATTTGACTCAGGTTCTAATAAATATGAAGAATTTATTATTATATCTTGAAATCAGGAGTATGGACAAGAAGAGAAGATAGATCACAACCTATTGATTTAACTAGCTTCAACCCAGATCTCCCAGCAAATATTAGGAATATAAAGCCTCCCTGAGAAAATGGAGACTCACTGGAAGACATTGACTTAACTTGTTGGAGGCAATATAGCCATCTCACCACTAAGCACAGAATTCTTCACCTTTGGTGCGAGGAAGGCTCATTGCTCTGCTGTTCTGCTTTCCTTGCTCCAGGCAACGACTAAGCAAAGAAGAGCTGATGCGTTTAAGGCATCACAGTTCACAGGTCTCTAGCACATCTGGGGCATCTGTGTACACTGATGGAAACATTTTTCACTCAATCACTTTGAAAGCATGGATAATAGAAGAACAGAAGGATTTGTAGCAGGGATAGCAAAGCCTCCCCCAACCTCCGCCCCTTTTAATCGACATGAAGCTTAGTGATCGCACCAAACATTGATTCCTCTCACTTGTTTGTAGGCAGTGCAGGCTCTTTTTATGTGTACAACACAAACATGCTGAGCGGCTTGATTTTTTTTCCCCTTGAAATCATACAGGATTGGCCAATGTCAGCATGTGCTGCTTCAGACACTGTATAAGATCTATATCTTCACTTAAAATGTAAGAATCACCTTTCCTACCCTTGCCTTCTTCATCTTTTGCCAATGACTTGGTGTTCCCCCATCTTCACCACCAGATTCTGAGAATTTCTGGGTTTCTTATGTAGCATTTGTATAAAAACATCACAGTAGTAATACAATTCTCATGGGTCCTTTCCCCTCATTGCTTCTTAGGCAGGCTGTGGAATTCTCATAATTGGTGAAGGGAGTTATGCATGTGCTTCAAATAGAGAACAGACTCCTTAGTGTAAACTTTTTGACAGAAGTCTTCGAAACAAATTTTCAAAGCCCGTGTGTCGTTTATTTTCCTCTTGGTTTGATGTCAGTCATCAATCGAGCAGGAGACAACTCATTTCATTTCGGTGACACACCATGATGGACGTGTGTTGCCACCCTGACTTATTTGGAGAACTTCAATTTCTCAAGCTGAAAGCTTGAATGTCCCACGGTTGGAGGAGCTATTGATCTGAGGTAGATGGACGGCTCACCAGGAACTGATACATTCCTTACAGCACTTTCATTTTTTGCTGCCTCTCCTGACCACTATGTAATGCAGCCTTCCTGGGAGTTTGTTGTCATCTGGAAACATTGATTCTGACATCTTGAATATATTCCTAAAAAACAAAGCAAAACCAACAAAAACTCTAAGCTATATCCCCATATACTATTCTTCCATTTCATTTCAGATGCATTATCTTAACTTAAAAGTTATTATTTGACCCTTTTGCCAAATCTCAGCCCTGAGATCAAATTATCTTATTTACAGTGGATCTATCTAGTGAGTAAGCATATTCTATACATAGTATTCCACTCTATTAAAAGAAACAAAGCTCATGGTTAAAAAAATTGGAATTCAAACCATTTATAGATATTAATATATAATTCTGGGATTCATCCCAATATGAGTAGCATCTAAAAAATGTAATTTTGATACCATGAAGGTAGGGAGAAGGTGAAGGGTGAATGGGGAGAAATGAGGAACCAACTGCAATGATGGACATACAAACACTCCCGCCTCCCCCTCCACCCCCCCCCCACACAAATGGGTGAACAGCAGATATGTGGGCAAAGAGAAATAGAAGACAGTGTAAGACATGAAAGCAATAGTGAATTGCCAGGGATCCATGAGGCTGAGAGGCTGAGAGAGGGAAGGGATAAAAAGAGGATACCAAGGGCTCTGGCAGAAAGAAAACATTTTGAAAAGAGTGATCACAATATATGTACAATGTGTTTGATACAATTGATGTGTGGATTGTTATAAGAGCTTTAAGAGACCACAACTGAATGATTTATTGAGAAAATGTAATTTATTTTTTAAAAAAAAACTGGTTGCAAAACTTCCTTTGGAAATAATCAGCTCTGTACATCACTTGTTTATGGGTGTAGGTCAGCTCATGAGCTGGAATTCAAGGAACATAAACTACCCTGGTCTACTTTTCTGTTTTCCAGGGAAGAAATGTATTGGTTTGGAGGTGAAGAAGAATAGAACCAGTTACTCTCAACCTACTCAAGATACCAAAAAGTCAATGTAAAAATTCTATCTGGCGGATTGTGTGGAAATATACATTATTTCTAGTTTATTTCTTAAAATGTATTGCAGTTACTAACAGATATTTCTATATGAGTCATCTTGTACCTATTTTCTCATCTGAATCTCATAGAATCACTACAAAGTAAGTATTACTTTATAGGTGAGTTTACTCAAATTTATGATTATTTCAAGCTCTACAAGTAACAAAGGCAAAGTGATTATTAGTTCCAGATATGGGTAATTATGTAATATGTGAGATCTTATTACAAATAGAAATAATCTCAGAAATAGACTTTAATTCAGAGACAGCTGACAGATGGGTATCCAGGTGTGAAGAAATTAGAATGATAGTGAGGCACTCATAGAATAACAAGAAAGTAAACTAGTAGCTTCCCTGGAGGTGGTTGAGCAAGGGCAGCAGAGAGTATAATTTTGACTCATACTGCCAGATGAAATATACAAGAAGCCAGGCAGAAGGATCCACACCAGAAGCAGCAATCTGGTGTTAAAACCTCTAAGTACCCAAGAATGCACCCAGCAAGCGTCAAAAGAACATATACATAACACACAGAATCACTATACCAAAAAGAACAAGATGATATTCAGTCATTTCAAGAAGTAGCATATTAGCAAGAACCTATAGCACATCAGAAAAAAAGTTCAAGCATCCTTGAAGGATGGACCAAAAAAACAGGAATCCAGTGATTTATGGAAGACCAATTGAAATGTTTCAACAAACGAATGAATTCCTGGAAGCCCTCACTCATCTATGCCAAGAAATTTGGAAGACAGAGACTTGACATTCTGAATGGAAACAATCCATATTTGTACACATTCCAAACAATATCCTTGATATCACACGCAAACGCAATTTTGCTGACAATCATTCAACAGTGGTTTTAACAGTACATTGACAGGGAGCTGCCAGAGGCTTGTGTTGGATTCCAAAGAGGACATGGAGTGAGGGCTGTCATTGATGGTGTCAGATGGCTTTTGCCTGATAGCAGAGTATACCAGAAAGATGTTTACTTTTGTTTTAGTGTCAGTGCAAAGGCTCGCAACTGTGTTGATCTTAACAAACTAGATGGGAAAAAGAATTCTGTAACACATCATTATGCCAATGCAAAAGTTGTACATATATGAAGAGACATTTGTGGGAACAGAGCAACATGAGACTGCATGATTCAAAATTATGGAAGGTATGCATCAGGAGGGTAGTATCCTCTCGCCATACCTACTCAATCTGCATACTGAGAAAGTAACCAGAGAAGTTGCATCATTTGAGCAGTAACATGCTACTGGATTGGAGACAGTCTTGTTAACAACCTGAGATGTGCACATGACATGACCGTACTTTCTGAAAATGAGGAAGCCTTGAAGCACTTGTTTATCAAAATCAAGAACTGCAGCCTTCAATGTAGGTTGTGACTCAACATCCACACAACTGCACTACTCAGTAACATCTTGATAAACACAGAAAAACCTGAAGTTGTCAAGGTTTTGTCTCGCTAGATCCCCAATCACTGATTATGAAGCATTAATCAAATAGATCAAACTATGGGTTACATTAGGTAAACCTCATGCATAAGACCTCTTAGAAGTGTTGAAAAACAGGAATGCTACTATATGGTCTCAGGTGGCTCCGACCCAAAACATGATGTTTTCGGAAACCACTTAGCCATAGTGTTTTCAAGTGCTCTGCATGGATGTGAACCTTGAGTATTGAATCAAGAAGATTGGGGGCCTTTGAACTGTGATACTGGCAAGAATTTTGAAAGTACCATGGACTAAAAGAATGACATACATGACTTGAAAGAAGTACAGCCAGAATTCTCCTTAGAGGCAAGGACGGTTAGGTTTGTCTCGTGTATTTTGGATATAGCATCAGGAAAGACCAGACCCTTTAGGGAGCACATCATGCTGGTTTAAGCAGCAAGACAGTTAAACAGAGGATGAGAGTGATTGATGGATTGACACAGTTGGATTAAACATCAACGCGCTTGTGAAAATGGTGCAGTAGCTGGGAGTATTTTATTTTGTTGCACCTGGGGTCATTTTGAGGTGGAATTCAGTTGTCCCAATGGGGTTGTGGTTACACTTTGGGCAGGTATCTGTGTGATTAGCACTTGGAAACCACCAGTTCTAAGAGAGACTGATTGGGTTTTCTAGCTTGTAAACAGTTAGAAGCTCAGAAACCCACATGAGGTTGTTTGAGTCAGCATTGACTGTATAACATCATTCACTGAGCTTCACTGAGTTTACTTTCCATTAAGGAACTCTAGCCACACAATGATTAACAGCTTTTTGAGAACCAACACACTCACACTGAATTAGAAGAATGCTAGATCTAGAGCCCCAACAGGGCAGTTGCACTCTGTCTTGCATGTTCTCTTTGAGGGAGAACCGAATTAGTTGACTTTTTCTGAAGTGTTATTTTAAAGTTCTTATTGGTTGTGTTCTCCTAGACGCAGGAGTTTTGAGAGTTCAGAATTTCTGGGGAAAAGGGTTCAGAGAATGACTGAAGGCAGCAGATAAGTCAATAAATAAACATGGATTCTAACCAATTTGCTGTCTGGATGACAAGGTTATACCAGCACCAGTTCAAGTGCTAGCTCAGACTTTACTGCCACAGTCCATTTCTGGGAAAGAAGCCACCCTGTAATGACAAAACAATTCTAAATAATACATCTAGAATTAAAGTTTCCTATTAATTCAACATAGCTTTACATATTATTTATTATATCTTCCTGGAAATTAAATGGGTAGCTTTCATAAAATATATTTTCTTATGTCAGTGTTTGTCATTAGTGTTCTATAGGTTATACTTTTTTCCTCTCTAAAATATATTTTTAAATTACAGATCATTTTCAAATATTACCCTAAAATTAGTTCTTAAACCTACTTCATTTGTTAAAACATGTGCATATAAACTACTATGTTTTTATTTATGTTTTTCACACACTGGTAACATAAACTACTTCATTAATTACTTTTAAAGATTTGCATACATTTTGATTTAGTAACTTTCATTTCTAATGACATTAATTATTATTTTTGCTTAATAAGTAAAGATATGCAGGTGTAAAGACCAATCACAGAATGACTTCATTACTATGGCTAACCCTTCAAAATCATAGATATCTCAGGTTTCCAGTCTACCCTCTTTCCTTGTGTTCTGCATCAGCCCATCTGGGCTCCCTCCTGTACAAAGTCGGTGTGATGTATATGCTACAGATACTCCCCTTTATCACACCAGTTTGAATGCCAATACTACAAATTCAGAACTGCCATCCCACTGGATTCCCTTTGAATAGTCCCTCAATATTTAGTTCTGTGTGCCCTCACTGCTGCCAGGGTTATCTTAATAGAAAAGCACATATGATTATTCTGTTTGTCCTCCTAGTAACCTCTTTTAACTCTCAAATGTCCAAAGGATGAAAAAAATCTAAGCTTCTTAACTTGACAAACAACTCACTCACTGTCTGACTTTTATTCTATCTTTATGCACAGAGTATCTCTATAGGATTTATTCACTGTTTGACCTAGTTTCTTCATAAATCTACTCCTTCATTCAGTCATCCTCCTCCTATTTTTTTATTTTACTTAACTGTTGACTTAGCTGCATTGGGGGCTAGGTTCTCTGACAAGAAGATGAAGATTGAGTTATGAGCATAGACTCATAAACTTTCTAGCATGAGGCTTGGCTCTTTAGTGGAGATAAATACTTATTTATCACCAATATAACTGAATACTTATTTATGTACCAATATAACTGAAAATAAAGATTTTTTATGAATAAAAGGAACATAGTTCCATGAAAGTATTTAAGAAGCAGATCTACTTTTCCCTATCTATTCTGTGGGAAACAGAACCATAGGAAGATCTCCTGAAAAAGTGATATTTAAGCTGAGCTATGGAGATGATAAGAAAATTAGTTGGTGTGCTAGCCTGGATTCTCTAGAGAAACAAATCCAGTGACACTCAGATATGTGTAAGAGAGAGATTTACATAAAGAAGTAATTATATATCAAGCAAATAGCTCAGCCCAGTCTAGATCTAGTCCATAAGTCTGAAACTACTTTATAAGTCATATACTAGTCCGAAAATTCCTCTTTATACTCACTCAGCCACAGAAATTGATACAGAATGCAAGAAGATCCCTGGCCAGTGTGTGCAAAATCTTGTAGATCCAATGGCAGTGGGCACATCTCCAGGGGTCTGGCTGCCATCAGCATGCAACATGGATCAAAGTGGCTCATCAACAGTAAGGATAAGGAGAGAGAGAAAGAGAGAGGCGGGGAGAAGGGGAGAGGGGGGAGAGGGGAGAAGGAATCCCAGGACACTTGTAATGAGCATGCCATGCTCACAGGGAGCAACTATTAGACTGTGACTTGATTGACAGGCTAGACTCCACCCTTTCACTCTATTTATCACGTTGAAATGAGAATATGTAACTACCACACTTGACGAACATAGGAATGAGGGGAGAGACAGCCATATCGAAGAGAGGGGATAGCGTTTTCAACAAGTTTTCAAGTGAAAGAGAAGATGGTATGTTCAAGAGTAAGGGGAAAAATGAAAAGAACAATTCTTTGCTAGAACAGAGACAGGAAGGAAGAACTCAAGTTGTAAATGAAGACGAAACCATACAAACAAAACATTTGGACTCTTCGTGACTATGTTTTGTTTTGTTCTTATCAAATACACATGCAAACTCAATGCTTGGTGTAATGAAGGAAGGGGAAGTGGTTAAATTTACATACACTTTTCTTCTAGTTCTTAAAGACTCCCCCCCTCCCAAGCATCATGATCCCAGTTCTACCTTGCAAATCCAGCTGGACTGGAAGAGGTATACTGGGACAGATGGACACTGGAAATTCAGGAAACCCCAGCCAGATGAAACCCTCAGGACCAGTAGTGAGCGTGGAGTTACCAGATGGGTGGAGGGAAGGTGGAATAGTGAGGGGGAGCCAATCACAAGGAGCTACACATAACCTCCTATCTGGAGGGTGGTCATCAGAGGAGTGGCCTAGGGGAAACATTTGGCCACATAAGATATGACAACATAGTAACAATTTATAAAGTATTGTGGGTGGTGAGGCAGGGGGAGTAGGTGATATTAAGGGCTCAAGTGGAAAAGCAGAGATTTGGAGAATGATGATGGCAGCAAGCATGCTAAGGTGCTTGGCACAGCATACATATATATGTATTGTGATAAGTGATTTAGGAGTCCACAATAAAATGATTTTAAAAATTGTACTTTATCACTTTTGTTTCAGAAAGAACACTGAAAGTGGGTCAAAGGGAACCAGAAAGCTAGTGAGAATCCTAGTCAGAATCCTATTTTTATGGTTCAACAAGAGAGAATAATACCTTGAACCGGAATAATAATAGTTGAAAAGGAGAAAATTGGACAAGGTTATAGAAAGAAGATAAGATCAAGAGCAATTCCAAATTCCTCACATGTGAAATTGGTAGAACCATACAAGGATGCTGTGATAGGAAGGTTTGCTGTGCCAACATGGTCAATGAACACATGTGAGATGAATTGAAGGATGGAGATGTAAATGGCTCGGTGAGCCTTGCCTTTCTTTTTCTTGCTCTTGATTCTTCGGACCATTGTGTAGCCGGCTGCCTTGCTCGTTGTATGCCTCGATTTGTAAGCTAGACTACCAGTTGGACACCTAATCCGTGGACTGTGTCACTGTAAGCTGAGGATCCTTCAAGCCCTGCTTCAACACGCTAGTGGAATTTACATCTCTTGAGCTGCGGACTGTCAGACCCTGTCATCTGGCTGACTGTTGGTGATCTGCCTTGCTGTTTCTTCTCTGTGGCCAGATATCCTGAATTTCTCTACAGAATTTCTCTACAAATATCCTGAATCTCTACAAAACCCAGTGACCCTCAAGGTTTGAAGAATTGTCAGTGTATTATCTGTCTCTTGCAAGTGAGATGCAATGAGCCATGCACACTAGTTTATAGATTAAATAACTTTATCTCTTATGCTACATATATTCTATCTATATAAATACATATGAAAGTATTAGTACATGATATAAAATAAGTAATGGTGTGGAATAGGGTTTCATCTTCTCATAATACTTCTCTGTCTGCTGAGAAAATAATCAGAGAAGTTGGATTTTATGAAGAAGAATGTGGTATGGGGTTTAGAGGAAGGTTTTATAATACAAACATGCAAATGATACAACTTTGCCTTTTGAAAGGGAGGAAGGCATGAAGCATCTGCTGATTATTATCAAAGATTGCTGTCTTCACTGTGGATTATAAGGCAATGTAAAGAAGAACCAAATTCACAAAACTAGATCACTAGTTAACATCAGGCTAAATGGAGAAAAGGTTGAAGTTGTTAAAGATTTTGTCTTACTTACATCCAAAATCAATACTCATAGAAGCAGCAGTCAAGAGATCAAAATACAAATTACATAATGTAAATAATCTGCACAAAACCTCTGTCAACTATTGAAAAGTAAGGATGGTGCTCTGAAGACTAAGGTGTGCCTCGCTCCAGCCATGATATTTTCAAACGTTATCTATGTGGAAGTTGGACACTGAAGAAAGAAAAGTGAAGAATTGATGCATTTGAATCATGACACTGGAGAAGAATATTAAAAATACAATGGGATGCTAAACCAACAAACCAATCTGTGCTGGAATAAATACAGCCAGAGTGATTCTTAGAGACAAGAATGGCAAGACTTCTTATTTACTTGAACATGTTGTACTAGGAGAGCAGTCCGTAGAGAAAGACATCATGTTTGGTAAAGTGGAGGGGTGGCAAAAAAGATAAAGGCTCTTAAAGAGATGGATTGACACCAAGGATGCAACAACCATAGGCTCAAAGATATGGACAACCCTCAATATGCCACAAGACTGAGCAGTGTCTCATTCTGTGGTGTCTAATGTAGCTATTGTTCAGAAATGAATTCACGGCAGCTAACAACAACAATAACATGATCATACATGGAGAAAATTGTCGACAGTCAACAAGAAAGCAATTAGAAATCATAAAAGGATTCAGCAATGTGGCAGGCTACCATATCAACACACAAAATTAGTTGAATTACACAACCAGAGTTAGTTTGGAAAGGAAGAAAGTAATACCATCGGTAGTAGATACTTAAGAGATTAAATATCTATCAATAAATTAACTAAGGTATAAAAGACAGATACAAAGAAAATTACAAAACACTGTTGCAAATGGAGAGATATACCATCTTAATTGATGGAAGATTTAATATTGAAAATGTCAATGCTCCCCAAAGCAATCTATAGTAATACAAAACATATACAGATTCCATCATAATTTTTTAAAGAAGTTAAACAGTTATCTTTAATTATAGTTGAGTAGATCTCCATGATCCCATTTGTTTTACAAACAGCCTCATAACTTTGGACAGTAGCTTATCTTCTTTTTTATTTGTTTTAAGAAGTTTATTTTTATTTGGGTGAATATTTTGCAGAGCAATTGGTTTTTCATTCAACAATTCATACTTAAAAAAAGATCATATTGACTGTAATTCCCACAATGTAAAATCACTCTTCCTACTTTCTCTCTTCTTTTTTAGTTTTGTTTTTGTCTTGGTTTTTTTTTTTTTTTTTGGGGGGGGGGTTGCATCACTGCCTCTGGTAGTTGTGGGTGCTACCCAGTGCCGCTGTGAGCCAACTTTAAATGGAAAGAAAAGCCAGCCAAAGAAGAACAACATAGAAGGCCTCATACTTCCCAGAGTTAGTCATGGTAGTCAAAACAGTCTGGCCTTTGCACAATGAAGATAGAATTGGTACATAGACCAATTTAACAGAATTGAGAACACAAAAATAAATCATCCACATAGGATCAGCTGATCCTTAACAAAAGAATGATTGCATTAGATGGGGATAAAATAATCTCTTTGAAAATAGTAAGGGTAAAATTGGATATACATTTGCAGGAAAAAAGAGATATGATCTCCCCTCACCATATTAAAAAAAACTACCTCAAGATCAATCAAAAGCCTAAATGTAAAGCCACAAAGATCATGAAAATATATATAAATACAAATTTAATACATGGCACAGACTATCAAGCACCGTTAAATGTATGAATGGTAGAAGATAAACCAAACAAATGAGCCTCTTAATAAAAAAATCTTTTCTACACATGAAAATACTTGACCAAGATACACAAAAAGAGAGCCTGTAGCTTGGGGAAATATTTTTGGTAATGCTATATCAGACAAGTGGCTGATTGCTAAAATGTATAGAGAACTTCAACATGTCAGCCATGAAATCACAATTAAATTAAACTTTTGATTAAAAGATATGAACAGAACCAAAGTAAATATTCACATCAACAATAATCACGTGCATAAATACTAGTATGGTGCCATGGTAATGATGAACTATCATCTCACTTAGCAACAATGTCAACCCAAACCGAAATCATCGCCATTCAGCGGATGACAGCTCATGGCAACCCTCTAGGACAAAATTGAATTTTTATAGGAGTAGAAAACTTCCTCTTTCTCACACAGGTAATTTGTGGCCTCGAACTGCTGCGGATACAGTTAAGAGCCAGATATGTAAACACTGTACCATCAAGGCTCCTTCATCCAGCATTGGTAGTGAAGTTCAGAAACCACCAAAAACAGAAAACAATAAATGCTGGGAATTGTGTGGAGAGACTTTAAGTCTCCTGAAGTAGTGGTAGAACTGTAAAATACATGACCACCTTGGAAAACAATATGGCAATACCATAACAGTTGAAAATAGAAACGCCATGTCATCCAGAAATCCTATCATTAGAAACATGTTCTAGAGAAATAAGAGCAGTGACATGCACAGACACTTGTATGTTGACGTTTACCACAGTGTTATCTTCAATAACAAAACCAGAGAAAAAAAATCTGTGTCCATTAATGAATGAATGTATCAAGAAATTATGATAATTAAACATAATACAATTCTTTGAATTGTTCTTATAGAATAAAGGTGAAACTGTGAAAATGGAGGACAATATGCTAAGTAAAACAATTTATCACAAAAATACAAATATTGTATAATGATACTGCTATAAAAAGTGAAGAAATGGTTTACTCACAAAAACCCCACATTATTTGAAGGTTGCTTGGGATGAAATGTAAATCACAAATTAAAGGGCAGACACATATTCCCTTGAGTGAAGACAAGGGCAACGTACACTAAGGAGGTTAGCACAAAATGATTGAGGCAAAGGAAGATACTCAGAGAAGTACAAGAGTTAACAAAAGCAAAGTTTTAAATACTGCTACTGCATGATTATGCATGTAAACATCACTATAAATACAAGTATACAATAAAAGTAATAAGAATATTCTACAATTGGTTGCATAGATAGACATGAAATGTCAGCAGAAATACAAAAATGAATTGGTCTACTCCTAAATATGTGTGGTTTTGGCAGAGGATATTCCTACATATGCATGTATATGTGTGTTGCAAATACATCCATAGATATAATTGGATAACTTGGTAGCTGATTAAAACTTCTTACCTATAACCAAACACTTTGAGGGCATGAATCACTTGACTTGTGAGCAAACGATCAAAGTCCTGGGGAACACATTCAATGTAGTCCTAATGAACTACATTCAATCTGTTGAGTAACTAATGAAGCCTTAGAAGATTGTGAGTGCAGCTATTTGGTCTCTTCCAACTCCCAGACGAGTGAAGAAAATAAGTAAGTAAAACTAAAAAAAAATAAGGAAACAGTTAACATAAATGACTAATGGATCATTTCAATATAGTCTCCACAAGCCTTAGACCTGAAGAACTGGATGGTGTCCAAGTAACCCTGCTGACTGTTCTAAAAGGAATTACAATAAGAAGTCCTATTTAAAGTAAGAGAAATGTGCAGAACAAAGTTCACAATTCTTACAAGACTGAGCTAACTGAATCTGATAGAGATTGGTTGAAGCCCTATTACTGTAGCCTAAAGGCACTATCCAAGACTTAAACCAAGCAAATTCATACTTGTGGGTCAACAATGAGCCAAATAATAGACAGGACTATAAAATGAACAATAACAACAGGAAGCTGCCTACTCCCTAAACCAGGCAACCATAAGAGAGCAAAAAGCAGCATGTTGCCTAGAGAAAAATTTCAGAAGTCAGGAAA